>WURS02115637.1:0-22961 GCA_011762765.2 Rhinocypha anisoptera | reverse complement strand
TGTAGTGCACCGAAACATGTCGAAATAAAGAAGTTTTTTAAAAGTGGAAATTGCAAATTTTGTAACTTATTTCTTAGGTGTGAACAAAATTTAAACCACTTAACGATGGTGGCAGCGACACCTTTTTCCAGTACCGCTATTCACTTTTTCCCGGATTTAACGCTCACCTCACTTCTCCTCAGTAGGCGGCCTCTTCATGACACCCCCTTTCCTGCTCCAAATGTTACATCGCAATGGAGAAAAAATCTCAATGAATGTCAGAAATCGCTTTGTTTTAATGGTGAACGTGAAAGGGAAGACTCAACTGCGACGGTTATATTCGCCTACACATTCAGTTTAGGTTTTGAGATCTGAATTTCTTGCTAAGAACTACTTTGATACTGTGGACAGCAACCCATCTTGATAATGACCACACGAATCAGAATATTTAAAAAAATCTGCTGACCTTTCGCGAAATTGTCTATCTCATAACCGTCTTATGGAAAGATTTTGTGCCAAGTAATTCTGGTAGCATAAAGTTTATTAGTGGAAAGAATTCATTGCAGAGGAGTCTCTCACACTAAAGTGCCCAATCGTTCACCAGATGGCGGCTTCTAGTAAGATGAGTACGTCTAGTCTAGTGAGTTGTATGAGCGGCCATATAGAAGTGTAGGGATGATCTCTCTTCAAATATTATCGAGCAATTCGTCAAGCATTTTATTTTGTTTCGCATTTCTAATAATGTCAAAGTTTTTAATATTCTTATGTTAGGAACATGTCATTTCCGTCGGACACCTCCGGCCCAAAACCAAGCTCAATGGTTATCTAGGTACCATATCTTTCTGGGAAACCACGAGCTGCGATGTGGAAATGAGAGGGTGTAATTGTATGCATTTTCAACTTCCTCTCTCGAAAAGAAAAATGTGGTTTTCATTTATTCGCCTGATTTATTCACATCTGTTTTGAAGTTGTCATTGTGTGTTGCTGTACTCAGTCCTCACAAGACTCTCCTTCATGAATGTCTATGAATTAACTGTGTCATGTAAAAGCATACGTGATACCATTTGCAGTTTTTTTAGAACAAATTGTCGAAAATTACAATATACAAGCGCTCATAATATTTACTAACTGACGTATAAGGGCTGTATTTAACCCCTTTAATCATCCCTAAGGTTGGTTTGTTTGGTGTTGGTAGAATGCTCACGCAGAACTTATGTCAACGGCGTGTGAAAAATAACATATCAGGGTAGAGGGGCCATTTCATTTCCCATATAATCACCGTCTGAATTTTGAGTGGAGGTGTCCAGAGGCGTCACCGAGACTTGAACTCGGGTTCCCAGTTCAATAACCAAACTCTCTGGCCACTGGGATACCACGGCCAGTGGTGTTTACTTTATTTTGAGTGTTTGCGATGCCTTCTGCAATTTCGTTCATTTTTCTTAAACGTGCTTTGCCTGGACTGTTGAAAACTTCTCCGTGAGCAACATTTGAAATGACATCGTCCTTCATGCTTATCTGCCTCCTTTTTAGAGCTTGAAGCTGCATGACATTCCTTCATTATGGTCTTCGAGTGATAATACTAGTTTTCTTACTTTTCGTTATCAACTTGACACCCTTAAACGAAGTTTCCTGGCTCCCTTCCAGCTGGGAGTGCCTGATATCCCGAAGCCCTTCTTAGTCCGTCAGATATAACGACCTATATTGAATCTCGCCCATTCCGAAGTCGGAGTGTAAACAGTTGGTCTAAATATTCGTTCTCCTTGACGTTTTGGGTGTTCTTTAAACAAATACTTGCGTTTTGAACTGGTATCATATTAAGAGAAATCGTATTTAATCGAAATCGACCGGGTTAGCTTGGGGTTAGCGCGCTCGCCGGCTATTTTTTTTAGGAGGTGGTGCGGAAAATGCATTTATTCACTCCCAGGGAAGGCATCCTGGGGAGTGTGGGACTCGGCCAAGTGTTTAGTTCGGCCCCTACCCACTAAAATCCGCACCACATGATTGTGCCTATTAATGTGAGGCAGTAACCAACTGCAGGCAAACGTCATACGGCCGCTCACCCCACTCCGGCTCTCTCCCACGTTGGTCTTGTCTTGGTGCATTTGTTGAAAAAATGTATCGAAATGAGCCCACCCACTACCACCCTACTAGCCAGTACCCTAAGGTCTTTCTTGCTGGTTTCTTCTTTCTTTTTCTTGCAAAGGTCGCGGGTTCGAGTCCAGCCTAGGATATGGGTATCGTGTTTTTCAATTGGGTTTTTTTCTAGGATTTGACGAGGTGCGAAATGACCATGGCTGTCAAAGCACCCTATTAAAAACAAAAATACTACTACTACGCGTATTTAAATTTTATGAGTCAAATGTGAAAGATTAATAGTAGTATTTATAGTAATAATAGTATTATTTATGTTAATGGTTTTGGTCATTTAACCCCTCTTCCATTTCTCCTTCTCAAGTCATTGGATACAGCCGTATTGGACAAAACAAATACCCATGCCCTCGGCGGGACTCGAAACTGCTACTCTCGGGTTAGGGAGGAGCGCGCTACCCCTTAGGCTAGCCCAACCGGGTTCACTAGCGGTCCTTTAAAAAATAACTTCGATTCCACGGTGACAACTTACTACATTAATCTGATTCTTTTATCCCCCTTTCGAAATAATTACCTAGCACGACGGCCGAACCTTAGTTCTACGGTATCACATTCTCGTCTTCCCGTTCATGGTTTCCTCATATAGTTTTCATTCGAAAATTGTTTTATTCATCCATCAGGTTTTCATGTCAAGGTGTTATATTAAGCTTCTTCGTTTTTAAAGTGATTATCATACGGGCATGAAAACGCGCCGAAAAGCTCATTTTGACCGATTGCGAGTATAATCCACGGTGTCGCTTTTTCGTCGACCTTGTTATTCTGTATGGGCTGTATTTGAATTTCTTTTTGAACTTAAACTTTTTCATTTGACATATTCTTATTTTCGCGTCTCATATATCAGAACCTGCTTGGATAAGGAAGAAAACATACATTTTAATTGTATGATTTTTTCCTTCTATTCCTCTTATTAAATCGACATTGACAACTAGTGCCCTCGGCTAGTACATACTCGACCGTACGAGGCAGTTTATTGAAATCCATAGCGATATAGTGTTAAATAATTAGTTCTCTCAACACAGCGATTTTATTTTTTCCTTCTCGGTATGATCGAGTAACCTCCATATTCAAGACAGCTGACCACATGAGACCAACTGGCAACCATTAGTCGTCTTCATTATACCGTCTATTACCGCGACGGTGTTCATAATACAGAGGCTTTTCATAAAAATATTCCTCTAAGATAGTTACTTTTAATCCATGATTATTTGATATTTTTCCATTGATCAGCGGTATTGATAGGTCGTGAAGTCTGCATTGATATGTATCATTGAAACTTACAAGCATCCTACATTTGGAATTCCTACATCTGGAAACGTGAGCGACAGACGGTAAAAATATATTAAATATCTTGTGACTAATAAAAAAATAGTATATTCCGTGGGCTAACATTTTGTTGGTTCACATAAGCGAATACTAGAATGCCATTTGAAAATTTGTATGTTCCACACTTCCACAGAAACAATTTGAAGTGCATTATTTTTTTTTTTTTAACCCTTCTAATAATTTGAGTAGATTGTCGCACGACATTAACTTCTTTATTTCCTTGATTGCTAACGATAAAATGTGAAAAAATAGTTCCAGCAGGAATTATTGCTCGAACGAAAATAAATTTGTCGTTTCTATCGTGTGCAATTCCAAAAAGTTCAATCAAAAACAGTTTTATAAGTTAAATATTAATATATTCCAATTGTTAAATCCACTCCGGCTGTTCTCACATCGATCAAGCGCTACATGAATTTTTCGCTAGTGTGTTTGGATCATTGATGCAGTGAATTCCGCCCTGCGTTTTTCCGTGGAATGATTCCAACTTATTCTTATGGTGCATTAAGGGACGGAAGACTTCGTCGGAAGGGTAAAATCCTTTTAAAAAGTGGGCTCGGGGCGAACTAAATTTGAATTACACAGAGAGAGGTAGAAAGTGGGGTCAATCGTTTGAACGTTAATGCAAAATGTCACGTCTTTCGGAATTGCTAACAGTGAAATATTCACAGCAACATTCTCCCATTACCGTGAGCCCAAGAAGAGTTCACATTAGGCGAAATTCACGCTATGCAACCGTCCGAATTCAACACCACGGAAAATGGTAATGCATTTGTAGCATGGGGGTTCCGTCTCACTTTCTTTATTTGTATTCTTTGTTTTTTTATTAAAAAAGGATTAACGTATTGATTGGATATAAGAGTTCATCTGGACTTTTCGCACGGGTAGAGATAGCAACGCATTCAAAAACTTAAAAATTATTGGAGATCTCGTTTTCCCAGAAACAGAAGTTTCACGTGCACTTGCATACTTTACACGGAACGTTTTTCATGACAACTCGAGACTGCTGTGATGGAAGTAAGCAGAAGTAAGATGATAAAGTGACTATGATTCCACATCCGCACAGAGGGAGTTAAGGAAATCGGCTTATATATTACGCGCCGAAAAGTCTGTAAGGAGCTGCTTAAAAGGTTGATTCTTATTTTCACCAAGATGATGTCATCGGTTGATTACCTAAGTTTTGATCTTGTTAAGTAAAACCGAGATTAAGATTCTGTTAAGATTGGTGCTTTTCCATTGGTGTTGGCACGTTTTCGTGCGGTTCACATGCTAAAACAGGTTACGACACCTCTTATGAACTAGTATATATCGAATACTTCAGTGGATCATTATTTTCCTCAGTTGCGCGTTAACCTTAAAAAACGAAAACTCAGTAAACTACAGATTTATATTAATACAACTATCTACAGGTGATAGTAAACGTTTGAAAGTCGGAAGGAGAAAATATTACAACGTTCTCAAATACTTTTAATTTCTAATATGCCATTTTAATCGATGCGTCATATTTTTTGTTTGAAGTCGTCCTTTAGGTGGACCTTCCCTGGGTGTAGTCATTTCGTCTTTCTAGCGTAACACAGTTTCAGAGGTCATCACGTTTCGCGGAAAATTGGCTTCCTCATTTTATCATAAATTAGCGCCCGGATGTAGGATGCGCACGAAACTTCCCCTCACATCTGTCAAGTACAATATTTTCACTGCTTTGAATCCTCCCAATCCATAAATATTTGATAAGGTGGTTTCTCTCCCAAGCAGAAAATAAGTAACCATTATTTTTCTCTCATTTACAGACACGAAAAGTGGTCCAATCATAAACATCGTAAAGAAATATCATTATGGATCCTCTCAGGGGCATTTGTGTAGTTTTTTTATTTTTCCACTTACAGTAAATGAGTTTGTAGCTAGGATTTAAGTTTTTTCAGAGCGCTATCCGTTCCTTTTGGATAAGCTCATACTCAATGTACAAAAATGTAAGTAGGATTAAGTCGTTCGGATCATTTCCGTGGATATTTAATGTGATTTTTTTGCACTTGGTTTCATGTATTTTATAACTAGATTAAACATGCTACACCATTCATTTGCTTTTATATCAATTAAAAATTTCTATTCTTTGCCAATTGTCTCGATATATTTACCATTCACCTTAAATGTAAACACTGCGAAAAGGTTTTGGTGCTTTATTTCCTCTGCACAAAAAAAACATTATCTTTCGTTTTCCGTCGAATTTCCCTTCCTCGACTTTTCTTGGCAAAAGGATCGTCTGTGATGCTCATTCTTCAAGTTATATCAACAAATTTTTTTTAGATGAGCACAGTTCTTTTAGACAGTTCTGATCGTCGGGTGCATATCCGTTAGATTTTTGGTAGACGTTGACCACGATAGTAGCACCTTCATAGGTTTATCTTCCTCCCAAAGGAAAGGAATGAAGGACAAAGCCATCCCTAAAATGTAAATGTTATATAAGCAAGATGCTTTTGTACGGTGACCGTGTCAGATATGATTATTTCAGAGTTAAATTATGAAACGGGTGAACGTACGTATACCTGTGATACCGATGATATATCTATTCCAGTAAAAATGTGAAGATACCGAGAATATATGGAGAAAGTTTTTATCTGGATAGATATCTCAGACAGTTTGATGTGGGGGTTCGACCCTCCTCCTTTCCCCCACAATGCCACCTACCCATTGGACGCGACGCCGTCTACCACTCTCTTATCTTAAAGATATCCTATCTGAAATCGGAACCAATATGTACGTAGCCTCAGTTTACCTTCGGTGTGTTAATCTTACCTAAGAATGACGCAAATTATTTTAATGGTGACGCCATAACTTTCCTCCAATAAAAGAGAGGGATTGAAATTTGCTTTGATTTCCATATTTCCTTGAGGCTTCGGACGTGTCGAGGAAGTGTGAGAAAGTGAAGTAGCTTATTGTTTACGAAAATTGAGGAACGAGAAAAAAGATATTGTCAGGCCTTCTCAATGGTGGGTTTTCAGCGTGTTTCAAGTGAAAATTTGTACCTTACCATAACATCAGTAATATAGTGACAAAAGAGGCCTTATTTGTCCTTCTTTGGGTCCGCCGCTTCCCAACGATGTTGTTTGAAGCGTTTACATACCTCGATCGTCGAGTCATGTAATTTTGATTACGTCGTTCACGTGTTTCATGATGAATAATATTTTCAGCAAATGAGTTCATGGGTGAACAATTCTTGCTCTTTGGAGACATAATGTTGCATTGCCTACCTCGTGAGTCAACTGTTAACAAATCCCTCGCCCGAGACTCGATCTAGACAGACTACCGTGTGACGAAAATTTACCGACCGCGTTGTTGGGCGATTAACAGCGACCCCGAGGTGGAAAAAAGTAAAGTATCTTTAGCCAAATTTAAAATGCTTTTATTATTCACCAAGGGCAGACAGGCGGATCCCGGTCAACCGGAAAGCTTCCGTGTTCTCTGGGCCTCGGGTGTTCCAGAGAGGGCACGGAAAGCACGCGATGACGTGTCGTTACGGCCCAGGTGCTCGAATTCTACATATCTCGTAGTGGCCGTTGGGCGGGGTGTCTCGAATTTTCGCTACGTTACTTATACTCGTGAGATTCAGTTCACATTCCAAAATGTTGAGGACCTTCTCACCGAACAAATTACTTCACTAATATCATTCTCGTGTAATTATCCAGGTTCTGCGAGATGAACTTCCTTCTTAGCAATTATGTTTACACACAAATTAATTAATTTTAATGTGACTGGCTTGTTGAGTGAAAACGCGGTCTCTGTTTAGTAGATTACCTTTGTGGAATCGGGGCGTAATTTCTTCGTCACTCCATTACGCGTACGTGGAATGCTCCAATTTCTTTCGAATCACTCTGCGCAACTGCCCATGTTGAAGCTAAAGTTGGGTGCTATGATACCGTGTTTTCATTACCGAGATAACGACGTTATTAATGAGATTACTCCTGAGAGGTTCGTATTAAGAGCGTGATAAGACTTTTTTATAACGAACCCTGTACCTGTATCCACATTGTTAGTAGCAAACTGAAGTGCCATTCATAGTGATTCCAGTGGCGTATAGATACTTATTTTAAAAAAGAAATACCCACAGCTCATTTACGAAATGAAATTTTACGTTAAACCATCGGCACGTGAGTACGCAGTTAGTAGGGGATTTCTTTAATTATAAAAATGCGTACTTCACGAAGTAAAAATGGTGCGTCAAAGCCCAAATATTTTTGGATTTCCGAAGGAATGACTTATTATTCCACTCTGAACCTTGTCATCCTTGAAAATTCGACCCCATTTTTAGGTTCGTGCAGTATCCCAAGTTAGAGTAATTCCGCCACGTATATCTTTTGATCATGCCGCCGATCGCTTCGGAAGAAACGGTGTGGAAGGTGGTCCCTGACCTACGACTACTGTGCGACCTCATTCTGTATGAAATGAGGGCATTCCTGGCCCTTGATACACTGAATTCACAAACACGTGAATTTTCCGTGTGGACGTGTGGTCGATAACGCATCAATTTTATAGGCTTTGTAGTTGGTGCTAGTCTTTGTTTTAGAACCTCTTTATGTTTTAGAACCTGCACTTATTATAAGGGATTTTTTTTATTTCTCAGGCCGTAAGACCAGTAGGTACTCTGAATACCGCCTTTCTGGAGCTCATTACATTTCGGATCGCGTTTTCTAAATATTTTAACATACTTCTGTGACTGCTGGCGTTTTCGTGCACAGTTTTTATACTAGGAATATCCTTGCGCGTGAATCATTGGGGATTAATTAATGAATTGATTAGATTAGTGAAATAAAGGTAAATTAAACCTCGAATTATTCGAATTTCATGACCTGAAAGTACCCGCTGTCGTCTCCTCATTGATTGTTTGCCAATGCGTTCAATGCAGCGTGCACATAGGATGAAAAATTTCCAACCAGTCCAGATGTTATGACGGAAAGACAGAGTATTTATTTAGAAACCGTTTCTATTAACAGGTCAGACGCGAGACATTAAAATTCTAGACAGGGTAACATATGAAATATCCGATTCAATGCCATTTCATAATCATGTTTTGCCTACTGTTCCTCAAAATTTAAAAGAGGAAATTACCTTCCATCGTATTATTTTCGTAATTTCGCCTGTTTCTATTGCAAAGGTACGACGTACTTTTGGACTTCGCGTGACATTTTCCCGATGATTTTATCTTTCACTAGTTCAGCTGCTTGTTTTTTTTCTTCGAACCATCACTTTTTGTAGTGGCCGGGTGTAAATAACAATCGATTCAGTTCGAGAAACGCCTCTCAGCAGGATATTTTCCTACATAAATATTGCCAAGGTCGGTTATCCTCCTCCCGTGCACCCTTCTCCAGTCTGGGGAGAGGAAAGTGCAAACACAAAAAAATGGTAATCTGGAGTTTTACGAATTACACTTGTGTAAAGAGGAGAGGAGGAACCCTCTAAGGATAGGGTTACATTTAATTGCTGCAAAACATACATTTGGGTAGTAGACATCTGTCAATGTTTTCTCGTATCTTGGAGAGTTTCAGGCCGTTGATCCTTGCCCAAATCAATGTGTAGCATCGTTCCAATGGTGCTATTGGAATTGTTCCGCATCCTGCTCAAGATATCTAGCTCGAATGGCATTGCGTAGTCTTTCGGAATCACAAATTCTTCGGGAGGGTGCATAAAACAGTGCAAAGTTATGTCAGAAATACCCGTTTCGAGCCAAGACTTTCTCGGTTCCGGGTGATGGGAAACATTTGCAACAGCTCTAGCTTGGTTACTCGGATTTTGGTATTACACCACGTTGTTAATATTAGTGGCGAAGTTTCACCCATAATGCTGTATGCGTCTTCTGTCCAGACTGAAAGTTGGGTTATCTTCGTCAGAAAAAGCCCTTCCTTTCATTTCACCGAGTTCCCCATCTGGGTTTCCATTGAGTCCCAGTGCCATGTCTCTCGCCCGTTTGACAAGATCTGGGCGCCGGCAAACGACTAAAGCCGACGAATTCTTCCCGAAAATCCCTCTTACTCGGCTTCATATTCATGATACTTGCTATCGTTCTTCCTCCGACCTTCCTCCAAATTTTTTTATCACATTCCTGTCCCGCTTCACTTGTGCACGCCAAGCATACTATGGATGTCCAGAACTTCGCACTGCTGATCATTCGCAAGTTTACGTACGTTGAAAGATTTTTTCCTGGTAGAAACTTTTTTTTTGCTATTTCCATTTCCCGGAATTCCCCGGATTTATGCTCACCGGGTGCCTTATAACCTGCACTCACTTTTTTCGAGCCGAAGGTGAAGTACTCTATGATAACAGAGTGAGCCAATAGTTTACAACCCTTTTTTTTTACTAGTGTGAACATGGGCAGCCATTTTTACTCACAGCCCTCTTTCAGGGTTGCCCTTTCGAAAATTGGCGGACTCGCAGTTACATAGATGAAACTATTATTATAATTTTAACGTATTTATAAAATAATGCATGAACGGTTTGGATTCGTATATCTATATACATCGATCGATTGACACTTTTAACAAATTTACCATGTCAGTGACTTTAAGTTTCATGCTGTACCGACTAAAAGTCTTTCCGCAGACGTCTAGTAGTGCGGTATACTTGGGAGGAAACCGCCGGTACAGAAAGAAAAGGGTCGCCGTTCTCCCTCATCCCCAAAAATTAACATGAGCTGTGACTCAAGCTTAAAAATTTACCGTTGCATTGGGAGCTTTCGAAATAACCACCACGTTCTCAGGCTTCCAGTGTATCAGGAGAATGACAAAATGCAATGGCAGTTCCAAGTACCCAGCGATTGCAAGAAGTATCTTCATTATGAAATGTTCCTTTTTATCGCCATATTTTCAGTTACACAATTATGGGTTCTCCAGTTGATGTTGCTTCTAATGAAGTGATTCAAGTTCATTTGAGTGTATATCTTATTTTTTCCCAATCTTTGAATGTATCTGTAAAATAAGATGGTCTTGTACTCTTTATTAGTCGTATTTCTCTAAATACCTTGGAAATTATCTTTCCTTCGATAAATGAGCAGTTCTCTTTAACGTACGCCAATGCAGTCCTATGTGGCCTGAATACATTATCGAAATTGCAATGAGAAGAAAACAACGGGAATATATATTATGGTTCACCACCAGACCCCTCCACTCCCTAGAGGAGTATGTTGGCCTTAATTTTATCAGTGTCATATTTTAAAGTATATTGTGCTATATCCATGTGGTTTTATTATTATTATTGATTTTTCTTGTATTTTATCTTGTTTTTTTGTTTTGCGCTTGTTATAAATACTTTGACATCTGTCATAGTGTATTCTATGCATTTCTATAACATAAATAAAGACTATTATTATATATTCTTGTCGCTTAAACTAACCTATTTATAATCTGAGTTATTGCATGAGGTAAGTCTTACATTTATAGATCTTTTTCAGGAAAATTATTAGTCGTGTTAATTTTCTGGCCTATTAGAATTTCAGTTTCGTTAATCTACTCTGCCCGTTGTAAGTTGGTTATATGACTTCTGCGCAAATCCCGGGATCAGCTCGGAACCTTTGTTTTAAATTTTCGCACTTATGTCAATCAAAAAGAGCTTCACTTTCAAAATTCCAACCCCTGATTCTCCTCTTTGATTTGCTAATGGAAATAATGTAGATATTATTTTGGCAATAGGCTGAGTATCACGGGCTTGTTTATTTATGAAAAACATTTAACATATCGTTAAAAAGATTTTTTTGTTTTATCTTAAAACGCTTTCGAAGCTTCCATAGCTTCAAAACACTTAAGTGAGTTTACCGTCACTAGACGGAAAAGCAAACTTGTATTCCCAGAATGTGACATTTAAACGGCAGTATTACTATTAACGTAATTACCCCATAAAATCCCCCTCCGTCGATGTGGATTTTATCACGCTACACTTATGCAACAAGGGTAGCTTATTATACATCATTTGGACTAATGGACCTTTGCCTTAGATCGACCGGTGTTAAGCCCAAATCAAGATAAAATTGGATTCGGAATCGATTCTCCAAATTTGCACGAATATAACTCATGTTATTCATAATGGAGATGATTCCCAGTACAAGCAATCGACCGGCGTTTTCGACGGAGCCCTATTTCGCTCCCTGAAAAAATCATGGCACTGAGGTTAGATAAATGACGTCTCTTTCCGCCCGGACGCCGACAGATCGAACGCTCCCTCATGAGGCGCCACGGGGGCGCCTCTAGCTCATTCCCCACGCACGAGGGATCCCCCTCCATCTCCGGCACGCATCCCCGACTCCCCCAACTTCCGTTCTCGCCCCCTTCTTTACCCCCCCTCCCCTCCCGGAGCACGCCTGAATCTTTTTCTCTGACATCCAACCAGCCATCGCGGTGCCACTCCCAGAATCTTCCGGGAGGCGTCCCAAAGTCGGGCGGCATTCGTTTCTTTCTTTCCCTCCCCCACGCCGCAGATGCATCCCTTTTGGCGTCCCGAGACGCCCCATAAATCAGGGCATGGCGGCGATGTCTCTTCGTACTTGCAAACGTTGTTCACACGATCCAACTCCACAACCAATGCTTAAATACAATTCTCCCCAAATAAACTTACTGCTCATGTGATGAAATAGAATTTGTGGGGGTTGGAATGATCATATTACCGTCAGGTTTACTATTTCGGGTTAATTTTCGGTTTCCTCCCTCCTGTCATTGACTCCATTCACACCCCTCCTCTCTCCCGTAACATTCTCCACCATTGTTTGCAAGATGCAACACGCATCTCGATTTTTCCGTCAATCTCTAAGGTGGATGCTGCGTAGTTATTTACCTTTTATCATCTTTCGAATTGTAACACCAGCTGAAACAACTCGGGAATGCCACCATTTTATTTCTTCTATTAATCTTCCAATTTTTTTCTATCATGGAATTGAAGAATTATTCGTTCCATTTGGAGAATACCTTGATGGTCCTCAGACTTCATATGTATAACTACTATTCCTTAAAGTACTTTGTTATGGTCGTTTTTAAATTTTTAATTTATTTAATATCCTATTTTCTTTAGTTACATTTTGGATGGTTTTTAATTACCCAATTGTCTACACACAGCAGTAAGCCAGTTATGGTGATGTAATATAATTAAATTTAAAAAGGAAGAGCACAAAAATAGAGGAGATACCCTAGATGGAGGATGAAATCCACCTAGCTGGGATCCTAACCACTGACCTCTGGATTGGTAGAGGACATTACACTGCTGCCACCAAGACCGGCAACTGTAAGGGAAGGAATTTTATCAAGGTTACTGTGCAGTACATGACTAGACAAAAGTTTTTTTTAAAAACAATATCATCAGGCCATTACCTGAGTTATTATCCCCATGGGAGATACCACATATGCCATCGTAAATTACTTTACTCTTACTCCCTTCCATCTTACCCAACTTCAAGTTCTCATGCCCATGATATATGTCCTGCCGTGAAATTTTTAAGTGTACGGTTCAATTTTTTTAATGTTTACGATCCTTCGCATACTTGATTATGAGAATATATATTGTTATGCATCACTTAAATTCTTCAAAATTTTTTGAGGCACCAATTTCTGGTACCACTTCCTGCATCCATGCCATACATACAATGGCTGGTTCTTTATTGAAGACTATTTTTGCCCATAACATTACGATATTTTGTGGAGGTGACTTGTTGACCATCGACAAAGATATTGGTCATCGTTTATCAAGATTTTGATCTTGCCTCTTAAATCTTATTTATATTATCAAAATAGGAATAGCAGGAGAAATAATAAACAATAGAAAAATTTTCATAAAACTTGTATCAGCGCAAAATTTAGAGAAGAGCAAGCAAAAGAAAGAATGAAGAGGGTGTGGACCGAAGAGCAGAGACTAGCAGTAGGGGAGAAAATGAAGAAGAACTGGGAAGAAAGAAAGAAAGAAGAAGAAAAACCAGATGTCTTCTTGGGTTCACTGCAGTCCATAGTAGACCAAATTCAATAATAATAAAAGACTAAATACCTTTTGTGTTATTTTCACTTGACGAAGGTTCAGAAAATAATACTTTACACTAAAATAGAAGACTCCAATTTTTTTCTTGAAAATGGGGAATAATGGCCTGGAAAACCTGAAACCTCCTTATGTCTGTTTTGAACTGGAAAAAATTATGGGATGCATAGTGATTTTTTAGGATCCACAAAAAATGATGAAATGTAGGGAGAAGTTCATGTTTTAGAGTTCATTTGATTGGAAAGTCTTTTTATTTCTCAATATTGAATCCTACCTTGAGGAAAGGAATAGGGTCTGACATCCATTCTGAGAGGGCTAGTGCACATAAATATGATTCTGGAATGTTTTTTCCTAATTATTCTTTTATGTACTAATTTTTTTGTGTTGCCAGTGTGACTAAATTAACAAATTTCTATAAGAAAAAATTAAGCCAATATAAAAAAATTGTATCCTATCCTACTATGAGCTAATTTATATGCTGGGGTTATGGGCATTATGATATCTATTTGGTGGAACCTTTCATTCAGTTCCCTGATGGTTGATTATCATGTAGCAAAGCCATTCATTCTTCATAACAATCAAACTTTGTATGTTATGATAATAGGATATGAGAAATATTTGCAAATAACTTTACAATTGCAAAAAATATTATGTTAGTCTGACAATTAGGTGTAGTTTGTTAACTCGTCCTAGAATATATGCTTCATAGATTGATGGTTTTTAAAAAATAACTTTTATAATTCCACTAATATGCTTCATACCTTAAGCTTTGGTAACCTTAGCACTCTCTTAAACTGATACCAGTTCCTACTCCACTCATCAAAGCACTTTGGTACTCTTATTCTGGAATGCGGCCATAAGGTCTGGTCTCCTATTCTTTGATGCTCTCAGTCTCATCAAAATGTTATCCTTTTAAAACTTGTTTGATCTTCAGGCAAAGAAAGAAGCCTCTGGTTAGATCAGGCCCCTATCGCACACTTGAGGATAGGGCATTGCACCCTGACTCACTCATACCTCTTCAGTAAAGAGAAGTTAACACCATGCTACAGTGAGTGCGACTCCTCCCTAGCTATCAACCACATCCTAATGGAGTATGATACATACCATATGGCTCGAGATAGGTTTTACATCAGGGGAAACCTAGGTGCTATTCTGGGAGTTAACCCTGACAGTCTGGACTGTGTTTTATCATTCTTAGGAGAGATCGGACTTTTAAATAAAATATAGGATTTATGTATTTATTTATTTTTAATTTTACTTAGGTTACAATTGATGGGATTATCCAGGAAAACCCACTACTCTGGTTGGAATTCCTGTGAATGATTCCCCCTCTTGTAACTTTTTAAAATATCCGTCCCATATTTATTTCTTAAACATCTTATATGAATACCTTTAGTCATTTAGTTCTTTTTTATATATTTTTTAATTATGCACTGTGTCTAATTGTGTAAAGTCCTTTATTTATGTATTTAATTTATTTGATTATGATATTATATTAATCTCACGTGGTGCAAAATGACCTTATCCGTCGATGCACCCAACAAAAAAACCCAATTACTACTACTAATAGTAGGCCCCTATGTTACCTTGCTCTCTTTTCAGTAGTCAAACACTCTCCCCATGCAGCTACCACAGTGTTTGCATATTAAGGGTACATTAGTATTTTCTCACTTCATCATTGTTCCACTTTTCATAATGTTATGCCTATTTCTTGCCACACCCTCAAATGCTTTGTGAATAATTGGTTAAAGTGATTTCATCTGTATAGCCTGAAGATGAAAATGGGAATAATTAATAATTTTATATTATCCTATCTTTAGAATTTCATTTACTGCATCTCAACAACTCCTTTTTTCATCGTTTAGATAAAATTTGACTGCCTCTGCTTCACTTGTGATTAATGTGCCCATCTGCTGACTACGTATATAAGGGTATTAAGTTCTACCTTGGTTAGGTGTGTTTCCTACAACCTGGCAATTATCTCCTGGAAAAGCTGTTGACATGCTAAAAGAGGCTTTTCCAAATTTTAGGTGAATATTAGGCCACAGATATGATCCAAGAGCATTAAATAATTTCAGAAGATCAGTATATTCAATTTGACTTTCTATTTTCTGTTTATTTAACATTATTATATAAAGTGTCAGACTATTTGAATGGAACCCTGTTTGGAAATGATTCCTTGGAAACACATTCATTTTTTCTCTTACATAATAGGTTGCCTATGTGGTGCAGACAACTTTTTAATGAAACATGCTCATATATTTCAGCATACAAGAAGGGGTCTCCTGAAAGGCTGGTGTTCCCAACTGATTCTTTAGGACAACGTTGTGGAATTGATGAAAGTGTCAAAGGAAAACCATACCTTCTGTTTTTTGATCTATCAAAATGTGCAAAACCAGCTGTCATAGTCACTGGATGTCCCACACCCCAGGTAAAATTTACTTTAAATAAAACTGTTAAATATTTTATGTCAAATATTGAATTCTGCATGTGATTATACCTAATGCCTTTCAAATGACCCACTCAGTACTAAAGTGAAAGTTATAAGTAGAAGGTCATTTAATAATTATGAAATATTTGTGTTTAAACATGTTCTTGTAGGAGTGAGCCCAAAGGTTGTGAAAGGTATAATGTCAATCAAATTTAACCCTATACATTTGGATGATTATGTACTAATTAGAGCTCCTCATTTCATATATTTTTTCTCTTCACCAAGTCAAATGTCATTTAATGCACCAACTATGTGTCCAGACTGTTAGTACTTTATGGTCAGAGTGTGGGAAAAAAAATTGCTCAACAGCAATATCCCCTGCACTTATCTCCCACTCCTTTAATCAGCTACATCAAATTCTTGAAATAAATACTTTATTTGCCGAAGGCAGAATACAGTATTTTTAATGAACCCCAAAATTACATAAAAAAGTAGACATCAAGTTTCTTCTCTATATATGTATGTACTTTCTTTTGACCTTAACATGTGTTTTAATAGAATTGACACAATTCTAAAAAAAGGAGTTTTGGTATTGGTAAAAAATAATTGAGATAATTTTGACGACTTAATAAGTGGCAGGGTACCGTCACACACTATTGTGGTCCATTCTGAGCAGTATTCATATTTTGGTGCATATGAGATCCATAAAGTTTTTCCTTAAACTATTTCAAAAATCCGTAAGTTATATATAGACCAGTCATGGTCAGATCATTTGCAGAATATATTAAATTTTTCTGTTTAGCAAATTCTCTTCTTTTGTAATATTTATTTTTTAAATGACACTAAGATATATTTTATACTGTTATTGTTTACTTCAGGTACCCATAAAAAATATGATAATTAGTTCAGCTCCTTTCAAGTAATTCAGTCCCATTAAAAAAGTATTTCAATTTATTCTGTGTTTATGAATTAAGTCAAACTTTTATTCTATGCATTAATGTTTTTTATATTTTTCCTTTCTTGGAAAGGTGTGTGTGGAGAAGTGCCCCACTAATGACTTCTTTTCTGGCTGGTATACAGAAAAGCCTGGGTCATTTAATGCACTTGAGGTCCATAGTCAACTTATCTGTTGGTATGGTTTCCCGAAGGAAAGTATCAGAACTTTAGATCAGCTAAAGGCTGCTATTGAAAATCAGCAGTGTTCACCATGGTACCTAAAGAGTGAAGCCAGTAAGTATTTTTATCTACATATTTTGTTTCTTTATGTGGTTATAATAATAATAGAATAACTGGTATCTAAGTTGTAGGAATTTTTTGCCAGTATGATAATTATAATAATATATTTTTCTCAATTGACTGTATCTACAGTTCAATAAACAAGATAAAAATTAAAGCAATCAAATATTGCACACCAAGATATTAATCTACTGGTAAACACTGTTATTATCAGACAATATACGACACAATGCAATTATGCAAAGTGTACATAACAATCGAACAGTATCACAACCTAAAATGATGAAATTCATGAGAGTATAAAAATATTTTCCATTTGGATGCATGGAAACTCATTTTTTTAAAGATTTGAATACAACACCAGTTGCAACAAAACTTGAAATTTTGGACAGAATTCTGGTTGTGCTGAAAGCTATTTGAAAAGAACCTGTCCATTTGAGTGGTTTTTTCAACCCACCTCAACAGGCAATCTTAAATTGATAAATTGAAAAAATAGAGAAGAAGAAAAAGCTGCATTTACACCTTAACTGTTACCCTCCATGACCATAATTTTTAGCATGGCATACTCATATAATGCTTGAGCAAAAAGTTTGATGCTATGGCAAAAAACAGGTCATGTAGACAGAACAATATGAGATTGCTGTCTTTTTCGTCTTCTCTCTTTCTTCAGGATGAAATAATTCCACCAATAGTTAAACAATTTTGTAAATCTGAAATCATGGCTTCTGCCTAATAAATGAAATGATTTGATACATTTTATTATTGTAAATTTAGTCTTAATAATTATACCAACAGTCAGGAAATACAGTCAATACAGTGTCCTCCCAGTGGTATAAAAAATTGCAATGTTAACATAAATGTAATATTTAGTACACTGGTGTAACAATTTTAATTTTATCATAGGTTTACAGATTTCCTGTTATTCCCAAGTCATTTTCTTTTTGTCTTGCTCTTAGTAATTGAGAGTTGATTTTCTGTGCATATTCAATGGAAATTATGTACAAACCCTATTTTACATTTCCTCAGGTTTATTTTTTATAATATTGTACGTATTTGTATGTTCATTTCTTGACCTATATTTTAATCATTGTAAACAAGGTGAATGGTATTTAGTCAGAGTGATGTGCTTCACATTCCTTATGTACACAAAGAACTCAAGATTAGTTCACAAATCTTTGGTCCTTCTACCTTTTAGAAAACTTTCAAGACTCACAATAGTGTGTCAGTATTCAAAGACAATTTATTAATATAGCTGAAATGTCTTATGTTTTACTCTATCGATGAATACCTAAATAAGGTTTAATACATGTATTATATTCTTATATAACTTTATACTCTAAATTTGTAACCTCTTGATCTCTAGAAAAATAAACCATATTGTTATTATTATCATTCATCTGGACAGTACTTGCAAAATCACTAAAATTGATAGTATTTAGGTGAGTATAAATGTTTTCCAATTGAACTGTTATTTATTATGGTGTATTTATTTATTTTTATATTAAATGTTCATCATCATGGAGATGCCTGTTGGTGTGTCTTTGAAAGTTTTCATTCATCTATCATTTTTTCATTAGTCTAGTCACATATAATTCTTTTGTTTTCATCTTCATTTACACATGAACCAGGTGACAAAATGAGCATTGGTCAACATCATCCTGCTATGAGAAATCCTTGTGAGTTTCATCTCCATACATCATCATATCTCTTTGCATAGTTGTGCATGATAATATGAAAACAGCAATATGTAACCATTTAGTTGTAATTTGACATCACTGAGTGATGGCATGGTGTTATTGCTTCTTTATTGTGTTCATCATTGCAATTCAACCAAGTTGTTGTAGACAGTTGAATTTTTTACATATGTCACACATAGTATGTAGTTGTTGATTCAATAATTTTAGCATGTTTTACAATTTATGAATGGCAAATTTTTATTTTCCCAGATAAGAATTGCTCAGCTGCATGAAGTAATCAGCAGTACATGTACATAGTATTTTTGTTGTAGGTATTTCCGTCTCATCCAAATTATTTGTGCTTTCTTCTTCCTTATAATATTTACCAGGGTGTTTATTGTCAACTAGCTTAGAAATATTTCTTTCTAATTTTCTAAGTCTTAATTTGTTCATGGAATCTGTTACCATACCATATTTTCCTGCTTGTAAGATGCACAGGCATTTTAGACAACACCTAGTTTTGCACATGTATCCTGGGGACAAGAATAATATTCATTTATATCAATATATAAGATGAGTGAAGGTGCTTTTCTTTAGATTTCCTTGGAGAAAAACCACATGTTATTAACCAGAAAATATGGTATATAATGTCAAGGTTTTATATTAAAGAATAATGAAGAACATTGAACTTCATCTTTTTATTATTATTGACCGTTATACTGAATCCACAGTTAATTTTATGTCATATAATACAATTTTTACAACAAATAATAGGGTGATGTATAAAGATCATATAGATCTCCATAATGTCCTCTAAGAATTTAACTTGACAATGCCTCTTGATCATTCATTATTCTGAGAGAGGATCCAGGATATCATCACAGCACACTTGAAAAAGAAATATCCCATTTCGTATTTGCAGTTGAATGGAAATTTGATGGAAAACAGATGGAAACAAAATTAAATGAGACTGAGAAGGAGTTATATACGGAATTTCCTTGAGGCTCATTTTGAGTAGTTATGATTCTTAAAATATCAATTGAAAGATTTTTTTTAATGATCAGTTTTAATTTATTTAGACTAATTGAGTTTTTAGCTGTATGCTTTAATTATGAAAGAGCTAGCTAAAATATAATGTTAATGCCATGGTAAATCAATTATGTCAAAATTGAAACTTACAGATATTCTACCACAAAGATTTAAGATGTACATAAAAATTTTTAAAAAAATACTGCAATAAAAATATATATCTGATCTAAATAGGAGTTATCATCACATAGTTGAAACAATGAGTAACTGCATTGTTTTTCTTCTTATCGATTCCTTCAAGCTAAAAATTCCTCTAAGTTAAAAATGAAACAATTTCGCAGATTTGTTTCTTATAGACAGTAAAAATGATAGGAGTCAATTATCAAGATCTATTTCTTTTGTAATTTGCTTGGCCAAAAAATGTGATTTCTAATAGTCTTGTTTTGTTGTAATGAAATTATTTAAATTATTAGATTTTCTTATTCTTTTAAACCGTGCAGTAATAATTTGACAATTATTTACTGACAAAATAAATATATTAAAAAGGACCAATTCAGGTTCATATTTACATTCAGTTTTCATGAAAATCCTTTCAAAATTACCACCAAAAATGTAAAGCCTAAAAGAGTGTGTGTCTGTTTGCAATGGCTTTGAAGTTTCCTCAACAATTTCACCAGGATATCTTGGGGATGGAAGGCTTTAAGCACTAACCACAAACTGTGTATGATAAGAAACAAAGAATATTAGAAACTTTTATTGATCCATGGATGAAATTCTGCCTCGAGGCATGATTGACATGTTCATGTCAAATCATCCCTTTTGTATTCTCAGAGTATATTTAAAAATATATTTATTATGTATAAAATATTATAAAAATGTTCTTTATAAAAAATCTAATTTATTAGGGAGTAGTGTTATTTAGCTGATGAAATGGAAATTATCTGCCATCATTTTGTCACCTATCCTAACAACTTTGAATTGTGTGGTAGGTGTAATTGGAATAATACATACTATGCAGTGCACAGGAACTTATGCCTTTGGCTCAGGGGTGCTTATATCTTCAAATCAGATACTAATATTGCTCAAATTAAATTAAAATAACAAGTTGTTGCTATAATCTGTGTGTTTTCTGTCATTTAACAGGAATAAACTCAAACTCAAATACTCTCTTGTGTTTGAGAATTTTTCTAAAGAAAGCATTTAAAAAATGGCCAGTCCTTGATAACCGCTTTGGACAATTTCACATAGGTAGTTTTAATTACTCAATAACATCTTATAATTAATCCAGGAAAAAGTTAATGCATAAATATTGTGTTTATAGTGAATTGCCCTTCATCTATTTATTTATGTTGCATGTTAACATCATATGTCCATATTATGTGTGAAACCTTTTTCATTGCTTCCTTTCTATATATTGAGTAGGTGGTATTAATTTTTTTTGAGTTGGTCATGAAAATCTTGTCTTTTGATAGCTTGTTAGGATTTTCCTGGAAAAGCTATGGTTTGAAGTGAATGTGATATTAAAACTGTCATTTTTATGCATCAAAGAAAGGAGATAAAACTAGTATTGTTTTCTTTATCCATCTAAACCAATTTTTTATTTGCATTAATTGAATAATTATTTGAACTAAATGAAATTTCAAGAATTTATCTTTTTTAATATCTTCTTAATATTAAAAATGTGATGATGGCTTTATATTTCTGTTGTATATTCATCCATACATTAAATTACATTCAATCAATAATTGTCCATATTTTCAGCTGTGCAATTACAGATTATTGTCAAAATTGGTTGGCATTTAATGAATGTTAAAAGTCTAATACTAATTGAATTATAGTCATAATCATCCTTTCCTTGGCATAAAAATCTTATGATTAATCTGAGGAATGGTTTGGACATTTCACATGACCATATGAAATCCAGTGTTTTTCCTGTTCACTGGTTGTGCTGTTTTTTAAAATATTGATGTCTCCCTTTGTAGTTAATAAGGCACTTAATAAATGTTGTTCTTTTCTCACATGAGGTCTTGAATATTGTTTGTTTGTTAATAAATTTACCATTGTTCATCATTTGCAGATGTTTATTCATTAAGGGTATTATGTAATATTTGTAATTTATTTTATAATTGTTTCCAGTCTGTACCATACTGATTCTGCTGACTGTTGCATTTAAAGTAAACATTAATTTTTATTTGATGTGTAAAAGCTTATTGTTATATTTTTATCATATTTTTGTGGATGTTGTAACTATATGTGTATTGTCGTCAACATCATCATCATCTTCATCATTAGTATTTCAATTTGAAGATTGTTCAACTGCATCTCTACATACCACAGTATTCAGTGACAATTCCTGAACTCTCTGATAGCTTTTCTCCATCACATCATTCTTATTTGTTCTATGAACTTGTTTCATGGTCTTCCTTTCCTTCAGTATTCCCTTTTTCATATTTCTTACTCCCCCATTTTAGCCTCAAGTTTGATTGAAATTGATCAAGCATTGATTAATATTTTCCCCTTCTGTAACAATGTGTTCATTTAAACACTACTTATCTCTTATTAAATTGTCTTTTTGTGTATTGAATTTCCCTATTCATTATCCTGGCAGTTTTAATATTAAGAATTAGAAGATAATACATTCACTTGACTAATATTTGTTTGTATTTTATGTCATAGAACATCTGCATTATCTGTTTTAAGCATATGTTGATCATATTATAAGTGTTCATTATTTACCTTTTTATGGCAATGTTTTTTAATAGGTCATTTTTAAATGGTGAATGGAGATGGTATTTTTATTCAGTTCTGTGACTGGGTGCATGGTAAAAAAGAGAGAATTTGTCATGGAACAAATTTCTTGGAGTGCGTCACTTGTCTGTATCATTTTTACTGTGGTTTTCCCAAATTGTGGTTCTCCCATTTATTTTTTAACAATCCATCACTGAAATATTTTAAGATGTTTTGTCAGTATCAAAAATGTTTTCAAGGTAAAAGAAGAACTCTAGTTAACCCTTTCGTGCCGAAGGACGCACCTGTGCGTCGAAGATTTTTCTACGCAGACGACCTAAAGAGGCACTGGTGCGTCGGACTTGACCGTGGCGTGGGCTAGTAACCCAGGTATAAAATGTAACCCTTCTGTCCCCCAACTC
>WURS02115423.1:0-48949 GCA_011762765.2 Rhinocypha anisoptera | reverse complement strand
CAACAAAGCGTAAGTTTGAGGACAAACTGTAGTTACAAAACTTGATTTATAAGCATTTCAAATCAATTAAATATTTATATATTCAGAGGAATTGCCGAATCACGTGTACGAACACACGAGCAAAACCGAGTTTCGCTGTGTGATCTGCACACCTCCGAAGATTTTCAAAAAGTTTCTGACATTTGCCAAGCATATTTCCTCAAAACATTGGAACGAAGGGTGGAGGCAAAACTATTCTGTTGTCAGGTAAGGGTACTGTCGCGATGAACCCGCTACACACTCAATAATCACTTTGTTTGTGAATCTCTCCCTAACAGAAAACCAGCCCCGCGCTCACCGGTGAGTGAACAAGTCGATGACGAGGAAGAGGAAAACGTGAAGATGTCGCGCAGTGCGAGGCAACAGTGCTCTACTCTACCAGTCGAGTCTCATAATCTTTTTACATTGAAAACTATAGAGTGACTAATGTTTTGTCTTGAAGTCTCTACTGTTTGTTCAATCAATTTTTCTGTTTTAAATTTTGTTTTTATAAAATTATGTAATTATTAAAAATTTTTAAATATTTAAATCAATATAAGTAACTGGTTAAAGTTAAATATTTATTATTGCATAAAAGAAATTATATATTTTTCTTGTATACAAGAACTTTAGGGTAACCACTATTCACTGGTCCACTTGTTCTGTCACCTCAAATAGATGGTGGCTATTTATCCTAATCGACTGCTGCGTGGCACCAGTCAAAGGCAACACTGGACCAAATCATTTTTTAATTTTAATAAATACAATTACCACAAATACACAGAAAGCATAATTTATTATTAACATTACACGCTCGCTGGACTATAGAATTGGCTTATGTGCTTTTTAATAATGGAAACAAGACTTGACTTGAGACCAAGCCGAAATTGGCCTTGTCTTGAACTCTTGTTTGTTATCCGGCTCTGACATTAGGCCAGACAGTGGCAATTTCGTTATATTAATTCTCCGACTCTGCCCATGGTGGTCCAATTGGACGTGCATGTGTAGTGTTGCCTCGACGTTGGTGCCACTGTGTGCGTCTAACACTGCCGGTGCAGTGATTAAACATCCAAGAAAATTAACTTTAATTAATAAGTAGAGCTCTGTCTGGTTTGCTGGTGGAACCCTTTGTCTCCGCTCGCAACAATCTGTTACTCCGTGCAGCCACACCAATCAATGCTAATTGCAAGTCGTGACAGCGTCACGCGTTTTATTTTATTAATTATTAAACTTGACTCTGTGATACGCACTTTGCTATAATGATACTGCCAAGTGTATTTTGCCCTTCTTTTCTTGTTGTTTCACATCATTGTGCAAGTTATGAAGTACTTAAGAAGAAATTCTTTGTTGAAGTCATAACATACTACGATCATTTATCTGCAAATCTAATTCATTATTATGTACGAAACAATTTAAATCTACAAGATTGCTTTAACAATTACGTTAAATTGTCAGCATATATATATTTGAATAAGTTTTTTATTTTGTTTGGATCACTTGTGGTGATAGTTGATATCTGATGACTGCATACAAAAGAGCAAAGCAGTAAACGAGATAGTGAGCTAATTGGAACAAGCACTGGGGCAGAACGACTGATTGGGGATGCACGCTCGGCCAGTGACTGGTGGTAGTGATTGTGGTAGTGACCATGGTCACTGCAGCCAAAGTGCCGAGTGGCACCACCAATCGCCGCAATCGAGTGACTCACTGACCGGCACCAACCATATGCTCTTTTGCCGTCCTACCATCAGTGACTGATGGTATTTCCTTCCACCGATTCACACCGACAATGGGTGATAAGTCGAATTAATCATTTGAACTTTTCAAAGGCATCGATTCAAGTGCGAAGAAGCAATGATCACTGTTCGATCATTGCTGGTGCTGCATCGGGCACTGTCCCAGTCGCGACGAGCGTGCGAGCATTAGCGTGGTCGCGCTAACGATAAGGTCTAATTGAATAAAACCATTCAGTGGGTGCGCGCAAGCCTAGCCAGGCAGTCATAATCGAAAATGGATTATCGAGGCCTACTGGCCGCCCCAAATCACAATAAATCGAATCTAGACTTGCCTGACTCTCACTCGCGATCTCTGCCCTAAGCTTTATCAAACTAAACAACCGAACAGAACGTCTCTATCGAGACAGTTGCACTATGTCTAAGAATAATCTGCTCCCAGAGCCGATGGCTTGGCTGGATGGTGATGATTTCGAAACAAATCTGGTCCCATTCCACATCGTGCGTAGTGCATTGCCAATGCATGTACCGATTTAGTGCAGCTTGCAGTGGCCAATGGCTTCAGCCCGGAACCGACATACTACTACTCGTCGCGGCGCCACCGTCAATCTTCAACACGACCTGAATAGAGTTGTCCAATGATTTATAGTGAGCCTTTCAATTCGACTTGTCACTGTCGTGTATCGTTTTCGAGATCAAACTACGATCCACAAGTCAACCAGCAGCACTCGAACTCTGCTCTGCTACTGGTCCCGGCAAGACATGTTAACGCAACGTGCTGCTCGACGCTCCACACTCACTCACTGCACTCCACCAGCCCGCCTGCTCGAGCCCCACTGTCATCACCAATGCAACCAACACTGGCAACTGCATTGATAAGCACTGATTGCATTGACACTTTCTTAATAACGAGCAAATTTGTTTCACCAACAAAAAAACAACAACGACTTAGCATCTTATTTTAGGAAGAGACCTCTTGGATGTTTGTAAAAATGTTTAGATAAAAACAAGGAGAAAAAAATATTGTTGACCGGAAAACTAGACTAACTTGAGAGACGAATCAAATGTCAGAATTCAAGAGAGATGCTGTCGCAATAAGCAAAGCGAACGGTGGGTCGCGTCTGGCCAGTTAATTAGTCAGTGGGCCCTAGCGTTTGTCCGATAAGACAATGCCTGTCAGATGGGGTGATGATTTGACGAAAACCCGAACTAATCAGTACAGTAGCCAGAATGGATAACTGGATTAACGCTATTGGCATCGTTGGCAACATTGATATGGCCGCTCACAAAGCGCAGTTGATTGAACCAGGCAAACAGAGCGCGCAGTGGGTAAACAGGCGCATCCAAGTCTATTGGACCTTGGCTCATGGCTTGCCAAAGGGATCACATTTCGGCACCATCAACGGCCACCAGTGGCGTACGTGCACCAAGAGTGTGTCAGAGGGCAAACAGCGCGTCCAGTCGAGCAACGTGGCAATTTGAAGCAGCCGGACGCACGATGTCCGATTCACTGCCGGGTGTTAATAATTTAAATAAACACAAGTGCCACTGTGTCGTATAATTTGTCTTAGCGGACAGCGAGCGCGTCCGTGAAATGCACTCTATTGGCTCAGTGGACAACGCGGGTGTCCGCCAACTACGACAAATGAGACTCACTAGCAAGTTGAGTTGCCCTTCTCAAACGGCGATTTTTCAAAATCACACTGACACACCAAGTGCTGACGCACTGATCACTTCTCCACTACACCCCTCTACGCGACCTCCTTTAAATATAACTAAAACAAAAATAAAATTAAAGTGTTTTATTAGCTGGTCAGCGTGGGGAGATAGCAATCAATGGGCAATGTAAATAGTTGCAGTAGAGAGAGAGAGAGAGAGAGAGAGAGGAAGAGGACCCGTGGACAGTGGCCGTGCTAGTACTAGTGTGGCTCTAATCGAGTGAGACACTGCCCACTCTCATTTCTTCTTGCTCACACCATCCATGCCTGGCACGCACAATTACTGCCTTTTAAAGAAAAAATCCTTTTCATAGGCTAAAATAGAATTTTTGCTGATTGAATAAAATGCTTTATTGATTTGTCCAACTTGTTGTTGTCGTCGGCGGACGATAACGCAAGAATTGAATTAGCCAGATTTTGCCGACATCGCAGAGAGACGCATTCTAGTAGAAAGTTAACCATAGTGCCGGTAGAGAGAGGGAGAGAGAGAGAGAGAAGAGCAGTCACCACTGTTACTCTCACCAACACATCAAGAGGTCGTGTTTCAACATTCCGGCAGTAAATTTTATTTTTCAATTTCCAACTTTCACATATTTTATTAACTACTATTCTTTAAATACAATAGAATATTGAATTAACACGTTATAACATAAAATAAAAACCCGGAAAGTCAATTATAAATAAAAAAGAGTTGCCAATGATTGTCACAAGGGAGAGAGAGAGATGCAATCCGAGCAGACAGATATTTGCGTTTTTGATAGTGACCCTACAATTAATAGCCATAATAAGCGCTAATCACCAATAAGCACTGTGTGCCAGTAATTAGCAATCATCTATTACCACACTGTTCAGTAGACCATCGAATATCGACACCCGAGCAGTGTCAACCGTTTATTGTGATCATCACACCACTACAATTATAACACTTGAAAAAGAGTGAAGTCACAAGAGTACTTGCGGTCACAATTTTTGTTCTCTTTTCCGTACTTCTCTGCTTCTTGATACTCCTTCAAAAGATTTGCCTCGTCGAAATTTCTAGAAACACTAATTACTCAGTTAATAGTGGTTAATATTGCATGGAAAATCCCACTAAGAAAAACTTACACAAAAAGATGCTCTAAAATCTCATCTAGTACAGACTCGACCAGAAAATCTCGTTCAGCCATTTGGCAAATAATCTTCTTGACACAGGATTGACCTTGGTAGCCATGCCTTGAGAGAGAAGAGTTGAGTGTGAGCAGCAGTGAGCAAAACATCTTACTTGTCAAGTGCGTTGGCAATTGATTCAAAAATGTCACGTCGGTGTGAAGCGCAATGGGCAGCAAGGTTTCGTTTGTTGAGATGGTGCATAGGTTGGTCAAGGTAGTTGTACGTTGAATCTTGGTTGAGATCATTGTTGCCACCGTAGGATGATGCTTGACTATAGTAGTTTGGTGAGTAAGATGAAAACAGTTTAGGTAGTTTCACTACTGGATAGAAAAATGGCAACTTGATTGGCTTGTCCGGGAATGGAACCTTAATCAGTGTTTTGTTTCGAATCATTATATTGATTGGTATATCAATATCAATTGAATTATTGCTGTCATCGTCACCGGGAAGGGGAATCGATATTTGAATGTCAATGGTCAGGTTGAGATTGATCGTGATTGCTTTAAAATATCGAATTCTGTATGATCCGTAGTCACTGTAATAAGTACTGTTGTCCGACAAAGTATCGTTAGAATAGATGTAAGAATTTGAGTAATAATACGGATTATATTGTGCAAATTGGACTTTTTGTCCCATCTTAGCAAAGGCTGAAGTTACAAACAAGCAGCACGTAACAAAAATAGAGATTGACATTTTATGTATAATTTTGAGAGTTGTGTACACCACCAGTTCATTTAGTCAACTACAAATAGTTGTGGCGTATTTGCATTCAAAGTTAAAAAGAAAGAAAGAGAGAAAAAGATGACTCTAGACTAGTCTGGATAGTAACAGCTTCAAATGATGACATTCAAAAAAACTTCTGGAGGGTCAGCATAAAAGAACAGTAAAACCTGTTAGATACTGTCAGTTGACGTGAAACCTTTAGTTGAAACAAAAATTGACACTCGCGACACAATGTGGTACCTTGAGTTTACGAGTCTTGCAATAATGGTATCTTTGTGGTGGAACTTGTGTGATGGACAGGTGCAACGTTTGGTTCAACCTTCCCGAGGAACCAAGTTTACCATGTCACCAGGACTGAGCATGCCCACTATGCAGCTCAACACAATCGAGTCGAGTATGAGTATGAAAATGCCCATCTCGTTTCGCTTTCCCACCGTAGCCGAGGTGGCACAGAGTGTCTTTGCAGCACCAAGTGGTCACCACCAGGTAAAGTTTGTATTTATATTAAACTTTTTTTGCTAATATTAGACCATATAGTAACAATGCGATAATCTTTACAGTTATTATTACAGTTTTTCTCTCATAATTACGCGTGTAAGTATTAAGGTTTACCGTATATCATGATTTATCGAAGTAATCAGAAAATTGTTCTTAGCACAATAACGATACTTTCAAAATACTTTCTCATTTATAAATTTTGAAATGATATTATTGAACCAGTATTTAATTCAAATTATTGCTTTAAATTGTTTTGGACAATTAACCACCAGGCTAAGGCGGACAACTCAAGTGAGTCGCGCGTAATGCAGAATCGAGTCAACTCACGAGCTCGATTCTACAAGGCAATCGAGACAACGCACAAAACACTGGGCAAGAGTTGTCTTTTGAGGGCTATCTGTGAAGTTGCCGAGGTTCCCTTCATCTCTTCGCATACCGGTTTTCTTGGCGAGATTTTCGACATTCTTCTCACGTAAGTTCCCACCCACAACACTTTCTGTACCCTCTGATAACCATGCCTTCTATTCACTTTTGGGGCGTAGATCTTCATTTCTGGATGACAAGTTTGGCAAACTCACCGAGTATGTGACAGCAGAAAAAGTTGGCCGAGACAGTTTGCTGATGGAAAAAGATGCCTGTAAGGTCAAATATCGCGATTGTCCGTTTTCTATTTTTCGAATAGCAAGTCTAGCTGATGAGTTTTTATGAGATCTTACTATTTATTTATTTAGATTATTTATTTTATTTATATTATAATTTTAATAAAACAAATTTCAAAACAAGCTTATTTAATAATAAAAGTGAGTAAAGCTTGGCACTATACAAACACATCTAGTTAATAAATTTTTTGCTATATAATAAAAAAATACTTAAACTTGCGAAAAATTAATTACTAAACGTTTTTGTAACATCACCTAAAAAATATTTTACAAAATATTCATCAAGCAAAACTATCGGTAATATTAGATAATAATTTTGTCAATACTGTAAATAATTGAGCCTGTGCGCATGCATATGCACGAATTTTTTCGTGCATATCGCTCGTAAACGCAAATCGGGTCCAAATTGTGCACGCAGTTTTAAAGATCCAGCAAACCTAAGCAATCGTATTTACAGTGTAACGATTATCCTAATCTTTTAAAAAATAATTGGCATTTTGTCGCAATCATAGCCGATAGAGATATTGCATGCTTGTTATCAGTAAAATTAAATTAATATAATTAGTTTAAAGCTGTGAAGTAAGCGCGCTATTGACAATTTCAATGATGTCACCTGACTGGCGATTCGCAAGATGGCGCTAGGTAGAAGTAAACATTGGATAAATCAACACTCGGTGGCTATGTAATACATGGAATGTATTGGTGGGAGTCGAGCAGTTGACGAACAGCCGAAACGCGACCAATGCCAATGCTATGGATCTGGTCTGAGGAATTCGGCCAACAACTCTCTCCCCCTCTTTCTCTTTCTCTATTTTGATTTGAAGCCACACTCACCCGAGCAGTATTGTTCCACCCACCACCATGTTCACATTTTTCTCCATCAACAACTTCTCTCGCTACTTTATCATTGCCTTTCTTCTCTTCTTCATCTTCATCATTATTCTCAGCGGCCACTTTGGGTGGCAATCCAAAGAGTTGGACAATGTGGACACGTCAGATGAGATTATCTTGGCGCGTCTCAGTCGTGCTATGGCTGAGCTGGCCGCGCTCAAGTCTCAAAACGAAGAGTTGCGTCACCTGATTCAGAGTTATATTCCTTTGGAATTAAAACCAAATTCTGACTACGTACAGCATAATAATAATAATAATGATGATGTGGACAAAAGTGACCACAGACAATTGGACCAAGAGTATGAGCTTAGTAGGAGAAAATTAAAGAGTGATCTCGTTGAACTGTGGAATTTTATTCAAACTAATACATCTTCAAATACCCAGCATTTTGCTAAAGAACTGAAAGATAGTATGCTTTATGACCTAGGTATGTTTTTCTTATTTTATTAAATTTTATTCAGTTTCTCTGATTATCCTTGGTAGACGTGATTTCTAGGCGTGATGAATCCGAACGGACACGGCAATTGAAACAACTTTCGGAATATGTTCAGAAAAAAATTCATCAGTTGCAAAATCCAGAAAACTGCAAAACTGCTCGCAAGATTGTGTGCAATCTAAACAAAGGCTGTGGTTTTGGTTGTCAAATTCATCACCTTGTTTATTGTACCATCATCTCGATGGCTACTGGTCGAACTCTAATACTTAACTCGGAAAGCTGGCGTTACGTGAATCGACACTATGCTAGATCCTTCAAATCCAAGCCACTCTGGGACATGGCTTTTAAACCTCTCAGCAATTCGTGTCTCAGTGATTCGGGATCCTCCAGGGGAAACTGGGGCAAGGAAGTTGACATTAAAGACATTCAGGTATGCAACGGTTGCGAAGCAACACTTTATATTATTATTATTATTAGTGGATCGTGTCGCCACATTTATAGCAACATTAATCTTCTTTATGATGCATCACATTAATTGGACATTTTAAAATTCGAAACTAGGTGATTGATTTGCCCATCGTTGACTCGCTCCGACCACGGCCAGATTATCTGCCATTAACGATACCTGAAGAGATTTCCTCTCAGCTCATTACGTTGCATGGTGCTCCAATAGTATGGTTTATAGGTCAAATTCTACAATTTCTGATGAGACCCTCTGCTGAGATTGAAACTTTTATTGATGAGGCAAAGAGAAAGTTTTCTTTTCACGCACCGATTGTTGGTCTTCATGTGAGAAGAACGGACAAGATCAACACCGAAGCGGCTTTTCATTCGCTTTCAGAGTACATGACCCACGTGGAAGCCTACTTTGACCAACTAGATCTCTTTAATCAGCGAAAAGACAAGGTATCGATCTAGACTTGTAATCTGTTTCATTGCAATAATTTATTGTTTTTATTGCTTAGTTGGATAAAGTTGAACGAGTGGTCTACTTGGCTACAGATGATCCAAGTGTGTGGAAGAAAGAAGTTAAAATATTTGAGCAAAAAGGATATAAATTTATTGGTGACTATGAAATATGTAAGAGACTGTTTGCTCATAGCTGGCTGACTCAGTTGCCTGTACTAATGGATGTGTTGTGTTGTGCAGCTAGCACTGCTGGCGTGGGTCGTCGGTACTCGTTTGACTCATTGAAAAATATTATACTCGACGTCTGGCTTTTGAGTGAGACTGACTATCTTGTTTGCACATTTAGCTCTCAAGTGTGTCGTCTTGCATATGAATTAATGCAGTCCAAAAAGGTTCTTTCAAACTGGTTTATCGATCAACTTGCCGATACTAATTGTGAAATCTTTTAGGCTGGCATCGACAAATCAGCTGACTTTTATTCTTTGGATGACATCTACTATTTTGGAGGACAAGGCAGTCACAATCAGATTGCTACTCTAGATCATACTGCTAAGTCAAAGGACGAAATACATTTCCATCGTGGTGACTTAATAGGTTCGCTACAATCATTTCAGTGAAACCACATTAAAATACATTCAAGCACTACAAACACAATGTTATATAAAAAGTTCTAAACGATAGTGTGCGCGTTTGAGAAAGAGAAAGCTGAGTTGGCTTAAAATGTTAAATTCGAATTTTTTCCAAGGTAGGTTAGGTTAGACTAATACAACCATCAAATTATACTTGTGATGGAATGGTCTGTTATTGTTGAATGTAGTATAATCCATAATGTCTTACTCTTTGTTGATACTTAACCTATTGCATTATCTAATCTTTACTGCAGGTATTGCTGGTAACCACTGGAACGGTTATAGCAAAGGTCTCAACCGCGTCACCCAACAGACAGGCTTGTATCCTGGCTTCAAAACTGTCGAAAAAATTGACACGGCTAAATTTGCAATATTCCAAACTTAGTCAATATCTCTACCCGTGTGTCCTTATACAACCCTTTTTTGATTGCTTGCTTGTGTGTATGCAGACTTGTGCAATAATACTGACCATGTGATACAAGTTGTATTCTACGATTTTACTTATATTTACTCTGTATTATAGAATACTTTTATTTATGTTTATTATTATTTGGTAAAAAATAAATACAATTGCCAAAGTGATATGAGCAAATGAATGAGATGCAGAAACTTGTGGAGTTATAGCTATAGCTAATGTGTGTGTGTGTAGAAAGTAGAGCAAGTGGTTGCAGAGTACAGGCAACACTCAACAATCGACTTGCTCAAGAAAAGACCTCCATAGTAAAACGGCATTTAACAGGCGCACGCTTTACCTCTGGGCATATCTCAAAAAAGCCACTTTCTACTGCTAAAGGTAGAGAAGGTTTTTTGATCGTTTCTTGAGTGTTGCCTGTAGCATCAGTGAAGTGGCCGAGGGTCAGTGAAGTGTCGGCGAGGGCAGTCAACTGGCCTGACCACTCGAGTGCACTCACCACTCGCCGACCGCCCGACTCGCGCCATTGCTTCATTTACACGAAGCTAAGTTCATGTTGCCACGCTTGGTCATATCTACTGCAAAGTGACCATTATACTTAATGGGGATTCACAAATCATGCAAGATGAGATAGGGGTAGATAGATAGTGTACGGCTGATCCGTCTAAATCTATCACATGGAAGAGAAGATGAATGCTTCCAAACTAGATTGTGAATACGAAACTAGCGACATGTCTTCGAAGATGGTCACTATTAGATATTACTTATTGTCAATGATAACTTATCGCCAACTATAGTTCGTGTTCTAGTCACCGTGCATTTAATTCCTTAATCTCAATTGGTAAATTTTAATACTAACAATACCTTATAAAGTAAGATTCTAGTTTAGCGAATTAAAGCAAACTGATTCTCATTAAAAAACCATTACAAACATTCACAGAGAATGTGTCGCTAGTTTTTACTTGGCTCGTGTATTGCATGAATAAATGAATGAGCCAATTTTTATGAGCATCGTGTAAATGAAGCTGGGGCGGCCCTCTGGCGGCAGCGAGGCATAACAATAAGCCCACTGGCCAGGTGTAACTCATACACAAACGTATGCTCACTGTCTGTGGCATTGGCGCTCATCCCTGGCCACGGCTACTGCTGCTGGTAGTGCTGTGGCAGTGGTGCTTGCTTGGTGTTGTTCGTGCTCGAGTCGCATTATCGGCCGTGTTGACTACGAGTACTCGCACTGGCACGCGATTGACGCATCTCGCAGTGCTGGTGCCGTGCACGATGAGACCGTGTCTGCTGGTGGCGCCCGTACTTGATCCACGTGAGTGTCTTCTTCATTTTTCTCAGCTGTTCTGCGTGACCAAGAGGTGAAGATTTGACTACTGTGCGAATAGCATCGGCTGTTTCTGGTACCTACTGTGTGCTGTGACCGTTCAGTGCAACCCTCGGAGTGTGAGATCGAGGCACGAATCGACCCAACTAGACGTGCAACACTCATGCAGTCTGCTTTCGCAACGTAAGTCACTTCCCCTCTCATCTCACCTCACGTTACTATCAGAAGCGCCAACTTTTGCAATCAGTCAGCTGATATTTGTCTAAACTTCAATAAACTACTAGTCAACTAATCACAGTTTTTACTACTGGTATAGATTATTGTTATTTTATATGGAGAAAATTTTTCCCGTATATATTTATTATATTTGTTTACTTTTGAACTACTTAATCAGTTAAATCAATAAGCCTTGGTGTATGGCAATGTTTGGGATGTAGAGTTGATTTGCACACAAGGAACTGATGTACCAATGGAGTGAGAGTGCCCAGCTGTGAGAGTAGTGGATTGGGGAGCGACGCCTTGCTCACGCGAGCCGTGGAGTGGCACTGCTCACTACTCGCCCGAGCCGACTGAACCAGCCCGGTCCACTGCCATAACTCCACTCCTCCCCTCATTGAGTACGCATTGAATACCCAACACTCGCAGTCCACTTTTTGGGAGAAAGTGTACTAAGTAGACTTGAACATTTCTCTGGTTCCTCATGTTTGCCCAGTTCGACTCGTCACTGCCCGCTAGCCATGCGACACTGGTTGGGCCTAGTTTGGAATATATGCCCCACCATGTGACCTCACCACCGTCCGACTCTCCTGCCAGCATGATCCACAGCACGCCACCTTGCAAGCGGTCTAGCACTAAGTACGCTTTTTTATGTGATCGCTTACCTCATCATACACAAGTTCTTTTGCGTGCCTAGTCCCTATTACGGACTGGCTCAATCGGTCCAGCTTACACTTCTGTTTTGTATTTCTCAATAAGTGGTGACAAGTGATTAGTTCATTTTTATTTAGAGTTATTTTTGTTAAATATGAAATGAAGAGCGGTGGCCACTGGCCACACATTAAGTCATTGCACAATTTATGACTTTAAAAAAGTTGATCAATGATCAGCGAGTGATTCTACTTAGTTTATTGGCTCAAAAAGTGAAAATGTGCTCTGCTCTTCATATAGGTTGTCGATGATGTGTGCCTCGGGGCAAGTTAGTGAATCCTTTAGGCGGTTGTGAAGGCGCGTCAGTTAGCCACGGTCCTGGCAGCAATTGACTAGCCACTCTCTCAGCCTCCAATTAGCATCCGGGTCTTGGCGGGGTGTTTTGTGTGTGTGGTGACCCGACTCAGTCCGACTGGCGCGCACCTTTACACAAGCCAATAGTGGTGTGCCTCAAGGGGGGTACAGTGAAGGCATAGTGAGTCGGGGTCTATCCGGCGTAGTCTGACCAATCACTAGCCTCTCCCGCTTGGCTGACCCCCCTCATCACGATTTCGATCGAAGTGGCCTTGTTGCACTGAACCAATCTAATTAATGCTTCTATTAGTCGCCTTGTCTTTAGTGACATATGGAATTATAACAAATGATGAGATGAGATGATGATGTTGTTTCTCACTGCAGCAGAATTTGAATTTCCAATCTAACCAGACCTCTATTAATTGACTGCCCACTTCTACAATGGTTTTTCTTTGACAATGAGTTAACGAAATGATGATTTACAGGAGCACTGAAGAAAAGTTAGATCAAACATATTTGAGAATGGACGACGATACTGTGCAAGACAAAGAAAGGTTTGCAAGGTGAGTGGTGAAAGAGGATGTCTTTCAGGTTCCAATCTAACCTTTGGTTGAGGCAATGCAGGGAGAACCACAGTGAGATTGAACGCCGGCGGCGAAACAAGATGACAGCCTATATCACAGAACTCTCCGACATGGTGCCCACATGCTCAGCTCTAGCTCGCAAACCCGATAAATTGACCATCTTACGCATGGCTGTGGCTCACATGAAATCCCTTAGAGGTTGGCAACTTTCAACTCATTTATTGATGATTCATTTGTTTTTACTTTATAAAATGCAGGAACAGGCAATACAAACAGTGATGGCACGTATAAGCCTTCTTTTCTCACTGACCAAGAACTAAAACATCTCATTTTGGAGGTATGAAATACTTTTTCGTCTTAGGTGGCTTCATTCATCAACTTTGTATTTTTATTAACACAGGCTGCCGACGGATTTTTGTTTGTTGTTTCTTGTGATTCTGGCAGGATAATCTATGCTTCCGATTCGGTGACACCAGTGCTCAATCATTCACAGGTAACATTTAAACATTTTTGCTTTTTGTTTTTGTGCTAATCGTTTATTATTTGTTTCAAGTCGGAATTCTTCAATTCATGTATCTACGATTTGATTCATCCGGAAGATGTTGAAAAGGTGCGCGAACAACTTTCCACACAAGAATCACCGAATGCTGGAAGGATATTGGACTTGAAGAGTAAGTATTGGATTGTGAAGCTACTGGAGAATGTAAAATCAATTGTTCAACTATAGCTGGCACCGTCAAGAAAGAAGGTCACCAATCTTCAATGAGACTCTGTATGGGCTCTCGCCGAGGGTTCATCTGTCGCATGAAGATTGGCATAGTGCCTCCCGAGGCGATTCCACCAAATCATCTGCATCGAATGCGTCAACGAAGTGGTCTCGGCACCAGCATTGACGGCAATCAGTATGCAGTTGTTCATTGTACAGGCTACATCAAGAACTGGCCACCTTCTGGTGTTCAGATGGACCGACTTGACCATGACGACGGACATCACGCAAACAACTGTTGCCTGGTAGCCATTGGAAGACTTCAAGTGACTTCTATACCCAACACTAGCGATCTGATGGGTAGCAACGCCAACAACGAGTTCATATCGCGCCACTCACTCGATGGCAAGTTCTCCTTTGTCGATCAACGAGTTTCCAACATTTTAGGCTACCAACCACAAGAGTTGTTGGGTAAAATTTGCTTCGATTACTATCATCCAGAAGATCAGAATCACATGAAAGAAAGTTTCAAACACGGTTAGTTTTCTTATCTTTTTTCTTATATTTTGTATTCTGATTGATGTTTGTTTACTTGTAGTGCTAAGTCTTAAAGGTCAAGTTATGTCAGTAATGTATAGGTTTCGAGCCAAGAACTGTGATTGGGTTTGGCTTCGAACTAGCAGTTTTGCCTTTCACAATCCATACACTGATGACGTCGAGTACATTGTTTGTACTAACACATCGTCCAAGTAAGTTTCATCTAATGTTGATGTGTTTCAAAGTGATTAATGTTGAATTGACCAGAAACATGCATCAGAGTGAATCGATGATCAGCGATCAAAGCACTAGTTCGGTAGCGGTGGATGCCAACGCCAATCTCACCTCACAGCACTACCAGGCACACTCGCACCAACCACCACAGTCGCAGCACGTGGGCCTCATCCCTACTCAGGCCACTAAGCCAGAGACCATCGATTACAACTTGCATCGAGTTAATGAGACCTCTATGTACAATCAGATGGTAATTCCTCTATTTGTTATGTTATTATTAATTTGGTAATCTTTATCTTTTTAATAATCTATTAAGCCATATGTTTATTCGGATCCGAATGCCTTGTCCTACAATCCAAACGGCATTTTACCTCCATCTCTTAACCCTTCAGACATAGGACAAAACCCTCAGTCTATGAACAAAATGGTGGCCAACTCTACAAACGATGGTTCTTGGACTTCGCGAAACATGTCAAGGGTTTGTCTTTTACTTGCTTTCATTGGAACACATTTGAATGATTAATTGATGATACATTTGTAGCCTGACGGTTATGCTCAAGCAACGCCATACAATCAAGTTAGTCCTTCTCGAAGTCCATCAGGTCCTACCTACACCCAGTTAGGAACTACTCCTGGTAGAGGTAAGAATTTTCATAGATATCAAATGATTGTTCATCAAATGATTGTGCAATAAACTTATAGGCATGTGGAACCAATGGCATCCAGGATCTGGTGGGGAACAACCCACCGCGGCAATGACCAGTGCAACAGCGGCAGTACTCTCCCACCACCCTGGACCTCACAATCCACAAGAAATGGATATGATGCAAATGCTCTCACAGACCGATCAAAATACTTTTGAAGATATGAACATGTTCAGTTCGTTTACTGAGTAACACATATACACACTCACACTCTTCTAGCACTAGTGATTGCAATCTTCCCACTTTTGTGCATATATCGCCATTCTTTCTCTTTCTTCTCTACTTTGTTCCCAAGCAATATGTTTGTATTTTATTGCCTATACATATTTATATATACTAAATAATATTTTGTACGCATAATAGATGCTTTTAAGTAATTTTAACTAGTTTCATTTGTAATATAAGCTATTTTCTATTTATTTTTATTGCATATATATCTTATTACTGAATTATTATTATTATATAAAAATAAATATACAAGTATCACTTTCATTATTTTGTAAAAATTTGATTCGATTTTCTGAAGATAAAACTCTTGATTTTATTTGGATCAATACCACGTTAGTATATGAATAACTTTATTTGAGAGTGATAGTGGGAAACAATGAAAAGATGAAACAACAAATGGTCACGTGGTGAGCATAGCTTCGAATGATCACTTTTGGCGCCAAGAGGGAGGGTGGAGTGTGGCGTGTGGAGTTGTGGTGGGTGGGCCGAGAGAGGGCGCGCGAGTGGAGAAGTTGACGAACAAAGCCAAGGGAGCGAGGCATAGTTTATGGGAAAGGTGATGTGAGAAGTGTTCTGGTCGGGCTGTGTTTGTGTTTTGTTGTCATCTTTGTCTTGGAGCCACCACCAGGGATGGGTAAGGTGATGATGCCAACACTGCCTCCCACGGCCTTGATTCTTCACTCACACCTCTGGTCCGTGGCCTGCCTCTGTCCTGCTGCCCGCCTCAGATTTAGCTAGCGTGGCTCACACTACCCTCTCGGGCTCTCCTCTGCCCACCAATTTCGCTGCTCTTTCACACTTTCTGGCATGGTACTCACTTTGCATGATTTTGTACTAATTCATTCCTTCCTCTAGCCTTATGACATCATGTGGTCAAGTTGAAGTATAGGGTGATAACTGAAAATGGATGGTTTAATACCATCGATACTCAACAACGGCAACACTAAAGTGATTAGCAGGTATTTGTAAAATAAATATAATAGTTTTTACCTTTTAAATTTGCTTTAACTTGATGTTTGTTGGTCATGCGCAGTTATGTTATGAACGCGACAACCAATTCAAGTCCAATGGCTCGAACCTATGACCCTTCGCCGCTTGACAATTTTATTGATCAAGGCTCGTTGGAAACGCACCAGTCAACTTATTCATCAATGCCTTCCGAATCTCATTATCATTCGTACATGCTAGGCGAGAATGCATCCACATTTTACGACCAAACTCACGCGCTTACATCTCAGCTTTCACAACTCACCATGGATTCTTTGAATCAACGAAAAGCCAGTTTTCCCGACAATATGTCAGGTGCGCCTAAGGCATCTTCCACTTTGAGAACTGATGTGATTAATTCGCCCAATGACAATCCAACCTCAAGCTTTTTTGTGGCCGACAATGTCAAAGAAGAACTGATCAAGAGGTTAGCGAAAAGTCAAGAAATGCCTTCTGAAAGTCAAATGATGGAACTACCAGCCAAGGTTGATGTTTACATTGAACTCATTCCGATTGAATCGATGCCTGGTGCTAGTTCCTACACCTTTAATGGTATGGTTTCAACTGTCTACCGAGCCACCAATAGCGAAACGGGTCGACTATTTTGCCTAAGGCGCTTTCATGGATTTCAACCAAATACCGCCAATGCTAAAATGTTAATGGGCACAATTGATAACTGGAAAAAGATTCAGCATGCCAACATTATTCCATTGAGACAAGTTTTCACTACTAAGGCTTTCGGCGATAGCTCTGTGATATTTGTCTACGACTACCACCCATCATCAGACAACTTGATGTCTTGTTACTTCTCAGGCCAACTTAACATGAACGCGCACTCATCCACCATTCTCAACGGCTACTCGACTTCATCGCGACCTTACAGTCAGCAGCAGCAAAATACTCGAAAAATGTTACCTGAACAAACTCTTTGGAACTATATCATTCAGATATCTTCCGCACTGCGATCTATTCATCAGGCGAACCTTGCTTTTCGTTCGCTTGACCCATCTAAGATTTTGGTCACTAGTGGCTGGAGTAACAATGGCAGCAGCTTTTTCACCAATCGCGGTCGAAACGCACGACTACGGCTTAGTTTTTGCGGCGTGTTTGATATTTTGACACTTGATACATTCCTTCACTCGCCAAATCACCGAGCACTGATTCAGCACTTTCAACAGGAGGATTTGGTTCTCTTCGGTCGACTTTGCTTAGCGCTAGCCACCAACTCATTAGCGGCATTTTCGCAGCAGGATAATAACCTACAAGAATATTTCGAGATGCTTCCACGAACTTACTCCAACGATCTGAGGAATTTAATATCGTATCTGATTTCTTTCAAGTCAACTTCCAATAAGCCTCGATCCATCGATGACATAATGCCTATGATTGGAGCTCGATTTTATCTACAGCTTGATCATCTCTACTATCGTTACGATTATCTTTACGAGGAGTTGACTAAGGAGGTAGACAATGGAAGGCTCTTGAGATTGCTAAGCAAGTTGGGTACAATCAACGAGAGGCCTGAACACCAACTCGATCCGAACTGGTCGGAAACGGGTGATCGGTACATGCTTAAACTCTTTCGTGACTACTTGTTTCATCAATTCGACGAAGAAGGCAAACCATGGCTTGATTTGGGTCATATCATATCTAATCTAAATAAATTCGATGTCGGATCTCCTGAAAAAATATGTCTCGTATCGCGAGATGGCCAAAACGTAATCATAGTGTCATTTGAAGAGCTAAAACGATGCTTCGAGACTGCAATTGGCGACTTAATGAACTGAACTAGCCAAGTATCGATTTCGTTCTGTCACTCGTGATCAGTGTTGCGAGCTTGTTTGCTAACTACCTTTCTTGTCTCGTTTCAGGCATTCGTTTTGCCAGAACAACCAACCTCTTGCGCGATTCTTGCTTACCTCCTGTAGTGGCCCACAAGTGACATCTCTGCCGAATCACCTGAATTCCTGTGCTCATTCTGTTATTTTTATATATTAATATATATAACTAAGATTATTCATTTATTTTCTTATATTCTCTCAATAAAAAATGTTTTTTTTGGCGTTTCACTCAAGCGTTGAGCGCTCAAGAAAGAGGGTGAGTAGGGTTAAAAATAGAAAAGCTCAACTGAAATTAGAGAAGAAAAGATTTGGCGCGTGGTCGATGAGCTGCATTGAGCAGAGAGTATAATTGCCAATTGGCCATGGCCGTGTGCATTGCAATGCATGCTCGAGCCAGCCAAGCACATGGCCTCGATGCCAACCTGCCTGTCGCATCACGCACCCAACTCGAGTTCGTCCCAATAGGCACTAAGAATGCTCCGCTCTTCCCGCTTATTGCTTCACTTTACTAGTCAAATGAAGCCAAGTATCTCGCTTTCTCGGCACCTGGAAATACATCTGGCCAACATTTTGATCATTTAGATTTTCAAAAGTCCACCAGTCTATTCGTTTTAAATTGTTTTTTTGGCTGATTCAAATGCCGTATATTCCTATAGGTTAGGGTAGAAACATAGGATATACACCAATTAGTAGGTGACATTATCCCATGTATTGCTTCAAAAACTGTTAATTTTTGTGACGTCAAATTAAGTCAACAATGCCAACCAACACTTAGAGTCCCAACAAGTAAGAACTAGAGTTCTGGTTTCTAACCATCAAGTTTGAGATCCTTTGACCGCCAGTTAACCGGCGAATTCAATTTTCACTGACTACTGCCACTGTCGCTCTACAATTTGACACAAACCACAGAGGGAAAAGACTAGACTAGACTGCAGCACAAGTGGGAGATGGAACGCGTCAGGACTCAGCTGTAGCGCCCTATCTTTTTGGTGGTGAGTGGTCCGTGACGCCACTAGGCGCCACCGGTCCTCTTGTCTAACCAACCAAGCTGCACTATTGACGTCGTGCGCAACGTCAATGGAGAGCTCTACACTAGGGGGTGGTCACTATTTTTTGTTGTGCCTTCTATACACTTTGCTAAAGGCTGGGATGCCCAACAACAGGTACGCCACTTAGTGTAGAGTGCTCCTCAGTGCAATCGTGTGCTGGTGCAGCTGTGCTCTACACTACCGCTCGGTAACGGCTAGAAAAAGGTGTGGTCAAGTTAGCATTAGGGAAGTGGAGTAGCGCAAGATTGACCACGCTTCTTTGTAGCACTTGCACAAGACTCGACTTCTCGCGGCTGGAGTGTGCCCATCAGCTGCCTGGCTGCAGACCGCTAGCGTGCAGTCACTCGGTTGCCTTCATCGGTTCTCTTCTGCTCGAGTTGGACTATCCAGTCAGTCTCTTGGTGGCTTGCACTGATTCCACCTTGTTAGGTGAGACCTGCCACCGGATTGAGCCAATTTCACCGGAGCCTCCTCTGTCAGCTGCCACCCAATCACCTGCATCACCCAATACACCAAGCAACCAGGCCAGCTGATGCATGTCTACACCGCCACTATGTCTGTGCATAACTTTGATCAATAGTTTCGTGCCAATTACGCCGCGTTTGTTACCGTTCCTTGCACATTCCTGCAGCGTTCAGTTTGGTTTGCGTACCAGCTCAACCAGACTTGTTGCAAATGAGTCCCAAGAAGCATCTGTGTTATGTTTAGTTTGATCATGTTCACTTTGCACATGTTTTTAACATGTGTACTCAAAACCTATTGTGCTCATCACCGGTTGAATCTAATGAGTCTGACAAGATTTATTTTTCTCTGTACCTGGACATTTCTATTGTTACCAAGCAGTCATCAATGGGCTGTTGGTGCCAGTCATGAGTACACTAACGAATTTGCTGTTCATCTCAAGTCATGTGAAGGAGATGATGCCAAGTCAAGTCAGCTTGCACAAGAACTAGCCCATCGATATGGTTTTATCAATCATGGAAAGGTTTGTCTCTATTCGCTTCTATTCCAATTAGATTAAAACATAAAACCGCAGACCTAGCTGTTACAAATCGACCATCTGTGCTGAGGTTACACTTTTTTTATCTCCATAATTATAACTGTATAATATAATAATATAATACTCTACGCATATTTACGCGTTTAGTATTATGTACCTCAATCTGATATTGAAGCTTACTGTTGCATGAATTTTAAATAGCATCATCATCACATAAATATTCCCTGTTTTGTTAATTTTGTTTAAATACTACCTTGGCTTCTTCGAAGATATTTCAACTGATAGCTGAACTATTTGAATAATTTTATTGTATTTGTCAAAGGATTTCTGGATGATTGCGTAATTCAGTTGGGATTGAGTGAGACGAGATGTGAATATAAAAAGTTGCGATGATCAATGAGGTGGTTCAATCGGAATGCAGGGTGATGTGGGACTAGGTTGGCTGGCTCACTTGTCTCAATGCCAGTCTCATGCCTTTACCAAGCCCGCATTGTGCTCATCTTTCAGGGCTGATTGAGGTGACAAAGACAGAGACGTCACCACCGCCAGTGGCACTGGAAGGCACATCCGACACAGACGTTTTCTCTCTCTCTCTCTCTCTCTTTCTTGAGTGGAGCGCTCGCTGACAATCGTACTTTGGCGCCATCGTTTTGCAGACCTTCAACCGAATCGCGCGTTTCACCCTATGCCATTACTTCCCGTTTGATATCTCTCCCACACTCTTGTATTGTTTCCCTTAGATCTTCTATTGTACAACAATAATACTGCTAACCTTAAAAATTTTCCTTTTGAAATGAAATGTTTTGAATTATTATCATTATATTAGTTAGATATGATGATGACGTTGCGTCGATTCGCACACTACTGTTGATTTTGATTATCACATGCGTTGCAGATAGATAGAGTAATTCCAGCATATAATCACCATATTGGTGTCTGGTTATAATCTGAATAATGCTGAGGGCTCATGTGATTGCAATGATGTTTATTTCTTCTAATGCTTAACCCTCAATTTGTGATAAAATCTGAAGAGGGAGTCGTGGTTAGTGGTGGTGGGGTGAGCCACAAGTGGGTTCCTGTTGCGCCTAAGCCAGTCAGTAGCAGTAGTGCACACAGTGACTAATTGTGGGCTAGCACCCAACCATTGACATTGGCGGCGCGATCCTCTCCACTCCCCTCCACTTGTACTCTCTCTCTCCGAGAAGCTCTCATTCACTTGGTGTCCTTGACATTGATTGGCGCCGTCCAATTATGATTAGCCTTGTGTCAAGTCGTGTCGAGCGAGCGCGCTTGTGTGCTTGCTTTGTGTGGTGCTCTATGCTTGCACCCACCTACCTGGTCGTTCCACTCACTGGTCTTTCTACCACAGATCGGAAGTCTCGACTGCCACTATTTGTTTTCACACAATCATGTTAGCAAGCGGTCAGCTGATTACGCGCACCACTATCACAAGACTCTGGCTCAAGATGATCAGGTTTGTATTGCGCTCTCAAATTTGATGATTCATAGCAACATTTCAATCAATTTGCAATACAACTTCATAGGTTCATTGGGTCGAGCAACAAAAGATCAAAGTACGAACAAAACGTGACAATAAAAGATCCAGGTATAGGTACAATGTACCGATGCCAGATCCGATCTATAGAGACATGTGGTACCTGGTAGGTTTTAATCTTTATATCTAGTCGTCTACTAAACACCTGATTGTTTGTTACTACAGCGAAGAGGCGCGCAAGGGGGCTTTGACATGAACGTCGAGAATGCTTGGAGATTGTACGTGTGGTCTCCCTTTGATAGTGCGTGCACTTAACTAACCTTGAATATTGTTTCAGAGGCTACACAGGCAAAGGTGTCGTAGTAACAATTCTTGACGATGGCATTCAGCCAAATCACCCCGAGCTTGCCAAAAATTATGTAATTATTGATTATTGTTTGTTGGTCCGCATGTTTTCTATGTTTATGTTGTGTTTGTTTAGGATCCACGTGCCAGTTATGATATTAATGATAATGATCCCGATCCCACACCTCAAGATAATGGCGACAACAAGTAAGAATTCAATTCAATTAATGAGTTTTTAAGCATCTTTAACAATCGATAACATTAGGCATGGGACTCGCTGTGCTGGAGAAGTAGCGGCGGAGGCCTATAATGGTAGGCAATTAATATAATCTATTATACATTATAAAAAAATATTAATTGCTGTTATAGAATTTTGTGGTGTTGGCATTGCATTCAACTCTAGCATTGGTGGCGTACGTATGCTGGATGGTATTGTCACAGATCAGGTGGAGGCTAGAGCCATCAGTCACAACCCGAACTACATCGACATTTATTCGGCTTCCTGGGGTCCCGAAGATGACGGCAAGACTGTCGACGGCCCTGGCAAGCTGGCCAAACGAGCTTTTAGTGATGGTATTAAAAAGGGAAGACGAGGCAAAGGCTCCATTTACGTGTGGGCTTCCGGCAATGGAGGTCGCAGACTTGATAACTGTAATTGTGATGGCTACACCAATTCGATCTACACTTTATCGATCAGTAGTGCTACCCAGAACGGTGGCAAACCTTGGTATCTAGAAGAGGTAGGACATTTAATATGCTATTTCTCCATCTGGTATTAATGAGTTTTTAGTGTTCATCAACACTATCAACCACTTATAGCAGTGGAACTCCCGGCAGGGATGGCAATATATTGACTTGTGATCAAGATACTTCCTACTTTAAAGCTTTGAGTAAAGGTCAAGAGCCTCAGAAAGATAGTCTTTGCACTCGATCTCATACTGGGACATCAGCTTCTGCACCTATTGGTAATTTTGGTTTTTTGTTACAACTTTACAATGTCATTAATGTACGTTATATTTAGCCGCTGCAATTCTAGCTTTGGCTTTGGAGGCTAATCGCAATTTGACCTGGCGCGATCTTCAACACCTAGTTGTGTTGTCATCGAGATATGAACCGTTACGACATGAGAAAGGATGGGCTACCAATGGGGTGGGACGCAAATTCAGTCACAAATTCGGCTATGGATTGTTGGACGCGGAGAGCATAGTTCGCTATGCTGAGAAGTGGTCTGCTGTGCCTCCCTCGCGTATCTGTGAGACACAAACGCAAAACAAAGAGCGAGACATTCCTTCTCAGCTGCGTACACAACTTGAAGCTTCTTTATCAACTCATGGGTGCCGCGGAGCTTCCAACGAAGTTCGCTTTATCGAACATGTCCAAGCAAAGATTACTCTAAAATATCAACCTAGAGGAAATTTAAAAATATCATTGATATCTCCTTCGGGCACAATTTCTCATTTGTTATTTCCAAGGCCAAGAGATACTGATGATATATCATTCAATGCGTGGCCGTTTTTATCGGTCCACTTTTGGGGCGAAAGACCTGTCGGCACATGGAGATTGGTGATTCAAAACGATGGCTCCAAGTCCGCCATTCTTCCCGGCAAACTCTTCTCGTGGTCACTTGTCTTCTACGGCACCTATGAAAAGCCAGTGAGCTTGCTTTACAACGAGTCACTGCGTTATGTGGTTCGCAGCACTTCTCCCGCCACTACCCAGCTGAACGAATGTGTGCCAAAGGGACTGTACAAGCAATTTGAGTCGGACAATTGCGTCAAAAGTTGCCCCGCCAAGCAATGGGCTAATTCGGATCTTGCCCAGTGCTTGCCTTGCAACAATGCCTGTGATAGCTGCTTTGGACCCTCTTCCGACAATTGTCTTTCATGCGCCAGCGGATTCTTCTTTGACTATCATTGTCTTAATCGATGTCCGGACGGATATTACGAAGAAAGTGACTTGAAAGAATGTTTACCGTGCTCTAGTAACTGTTTAACCTGCTCGCCGTCGTTCGAGAAGTGTACACAATGCAAGAATGGTTTAACATTGGATGCAAGCAGTCGCTGTGTAGCGCAAGTGTCACCTAATCAAACACAAGTGCTCTGTCACGAGAGCTGTCTGAGTTGCAGTGGTCCAAGTCCATCCGAGTGTTTGCAGTGTCACCCCACCAACAAACTCCTAAACGGAAAGTGTGTGCAGCACTCCTGTCCCGAGGGTTACTACTCGAAGCAGGTTGATTCTGGAGAATCATGTATTGAGTAAGTCACTACACAATAACTTTATCGTTGAAATGTTGCATAATCATTTTTGTATGTTAGATGCCATTATTCGTGTCGAACTTGCGACGGATCTTCACACTTTGATTGCAAATCATGTCATGTAAACGCGACTTTGGTCAATGGCACATGCTATTTTTGTCTCGAAGGTCATTTTATGAATCAAGATACGAACAAGTGTGAATCATGCCACTCGTCTTGCTCAACCTGTTCCGGTCCTTTGGCTAGCGACTGTTTGACTTGCAAGGCAGGTCTTTACTTGGATAATCTGCACTGCGTGCCTTGTTGCTCCTCACTCGACCCTCAGTCTGACTTCACCGAGTGTTGTCAGTGTGTCTCGTCTAGCGGTCCGTGTGCCTCAATCGATCGCACTCGTAGTATTGACTTGATGAGCGAGAAATCAGCGCAACTCAGCACAATGAGCTCTTCCTTCAACCAAATGTTGAGTCATGTTTTGATTACAATGTTTATCGTGGTAATTGTTTGCTTCTTTGCCGTTGTGATGCTTAAAAAACGAGTGCAACCATCGATTACTCGAAAACGATTTGCTTTTCAAAACGTTGATTACCAAAAGTTAAATGCCAATTACTCCCGAACAAAGCGTAGCGCCAAAGTCCAACTCCTGGGAAGCAATGAGAACGAAGACGACGATGAAGAGGAAGAAGAGATCACTTTGTTTGAAAAGACTTAAGATGTTTCTCTAGTCTTATTTTGTTTATCTGTAAATGAAGACGATTTTTAAATTGACCTTTTATGTAAAAATAATTAATTTAATTTTTTTAATTATAATGTTTTTATTATTATTAATATATATTAAAAATAAATTGCAAACGAACAAAGTGGCAGCAGTGTTGCGTGGGTGGGGGTGATGCAATGGATTGCACCGTGCAGCAGTGATAGTTGGACATTTGTGGCCCTTTGGGAAGCACAACACTATGCGTCTGTGAAATGTTGCCTGCTAAAAAAACTCTAGCTACGAGCTTGTAATTTGATTAATTTACCATTTGTAACGTATTGTGACTTTTACAAATCGGACCTAAGCTAAATTAGGGCAAAATGATCAAAAACCTAACCAATCTATGCACCAATATTCTAACCAACATCATGGCCATACGTTTTGGTCACCAAAAGTTTTCTTTTACACCGCTAAATATTCTATTTACATTTCGGACACCACAGATGCACCCTTAATAACTATAGAATGTTTTTTTGTCTTTTGTCCATCAAAATCCAAGCTCTCGCTCCACAAGCACCACCGAAAACAAAGGAATCACAAAAATAGGAATAAATCGGCTTGGGCTCATCACAGCCATTTGGCTCCAACCTATTATCTTTGTCTTCTTCTTCTCCACATACTGGTACTTCTTTCGGGGTTACTTTTTGCTTCCACACCATCCTTTTTTTATTCTCAATCTCTATCGGAACCTATCTTAAGACCAGAAAAGACCCATCTTTGAATCTGTTTTTTTTCAACACCAAATCTCTTCCTTACTTCATTCTTAGTCAATCTCTATCAAAAATTTTCTCAAAAACTCACTCCAAGTCTCTTTTTTCCCAAAGACCGAAACGCATAGTGTTGTGCCGTGCAGTGAAGTGGTGCAGTGTAGCAAAAGGAGTCATCAGTGGATGCCTAGTGTGTGTTGACTGGGTGCGTTGGCACTCGCCCACGCTTGGTTCGTTGATCTCTGGTGGAGTGCGCGCAGTGGCCACTCGCTGAGCCAAAGGGCCCTTTGGTTGGTGCCATATAGCGCCCAGTGCGTGCTACTTTTCCCACCAAAGGCCGCACGAAAGCGACAAATTTTCTCAATCAACTGTAACCCACATCTCTCCAACGTTGACGCGTTTCGGCACAACTAGGCTACTAACCCTGTAGTAGCATCAGACAAGATGTACGGTTTAATTGCTCAATTGATTCCTACCTTGATCACCTCACTCTGGTTGTGTCTATATTGACCTTCTTTGGCTTACAAATCATCGAGCTCGGTCCGGCCTCACTCTCAGCCATGGACGAAGTTTCGCTTTCCAGTGATCGTTTCAAACGACTATCTGTCACATCAAGTAGATCTCCCGATATTGATATCGCATCTCACTTAAATTCACAGCTTGTCAAAGGTTTTATTTGCACAATTAAGATTACAAATTCAAACCTATTTTTTATCTATGAAACTTAGCTGGTGTTCGAACTGATTTGCTTCTTCATGAAGCTGCAATAAAAAATGATATTGAAGCTGCCAAAAAGTTGATTTCGCTAAATGTGGATTTGAATAGCAAATCTCACGTAAGTCATCAATGTTGAAAAATGTTCTATAATTTCAAGTGTTTTTATAATTAGATGGATAGAGCACCAATTCATTGGGCGATCATACATAACAACATGGAAATAGTCTTTCTTCTAATCAAAGCCAAATGTGATATCGAGTCTGTTGACAAAGTAAGATTGTTCGATTGCTTCTTCAAATGCATAACATTGCTGAAAAACATGCTTTATTTGGTGTTATTTTTACAGTACGGGATGCGACCAATTCTAATGGCAGCAATGGTTGGCAATCTCGAAATTGTCAAGATTTTAATTGATTCGGGTTGTGACTGTCGTGTGATGAACAAGGTGGGCTTTTGGTGTAGCTTTTTGTATAGATGATCATTGTATTTTTGAATTCAAGAAACAATACTCTGTTCTGCACTGTGCAGTCAAGCACGACCAGACAGATATTGTTGCATTTCTCCTCGACAAGGTTCCAGATCTTGAGATTAATGCAATTAACGAAGTAAGTTCTAGCTGAATAGACACACTGAGGAGACGTCTCATTATTTGATTTGATTTGTCATTTTGTGAGTAGGCCTGGCAAACTAGGTGAGTCTTCTCACAAGCAACATTCTTATTTTGATGTTCGCTAACTGCATCTTTTGCACAATGATGGTTTGCCTTGAAGCTTGACCATGGCCTGTATCAATAACAACTTGGAGATTGTGGAGAAGTTGATATCGTCTGGTGCCGATGTCAACATGAAAGATCGAGTAAGAGTCATTGTGTATTGACAGTGGAGACAATGATATCATTTATTGTTTGATCATTGTTGTGTCATCACAGCAAGGAAGAACAGCTGCACACTGGGCTAGCTTCAAAGGACACCATGAGATTCTGTACTGCTTGCTTAAAGCCGGCATCAAAGCAGACGAACGCGACGAAGATGGCAAAACAGGTTGGCTCCCACTCGCAAACTTGCCTCATTCAAGTTGTTATACCATAATTTCATCCTTTAGCGCTTCATCTGTCTGCCGAGTACGGATACAAGAAGATTGCCAAAGCGCTAATTGAGTACAACTGTGATATCTTTGTGACCGACACGGTTTGGAATTGCAATTACTCATGTCATTTTGTATACAAATAATTTGTTTTGCTACAGAAAGGAAGAACTGCTCTGATGATTGCAGCCGCTCTTGGCTACCAAGAAGTAGCTGCCATGCTCATTCAGCATGGAGCAAGTTTGAATAGCAAAGATAAAAATGGCAACACAGGTGCAACTTTTTTGCAGTTAACTTTACAATTTCTTGACTGATTGTGAAATCAATTTTAGCTCTTCATCTCTGTGTAATGGGAAATCATGCCAAGTAAGTCATAATCGAGTTTGGTAAATACCATCAAATTATGACTTTTCTACGCTAGAATGGCTCGTTTTCTAATTCAAAATAAAGCCGAGATAAACTCCATCAACAATGTAAGCCAAGTGTTAAGTTAGATCGAAACATTAATCTATGAATGATGTGGGAAAGCAGCGAAGACAAACACCACTAGTCGTAGCTGCTGAGCTTGGTCACACCGAAGTGGCAGAGGTGCTAATCAAACACAACGCTGATCTCTTCGCTACCGAAAAGGTGGGTGTCAACTCGTCTCAGTCTTCAGCTCAAAACTATGTTTGACAGAGTGGTCGCACTGCTTTGTACATTGCATCGCGAGGAAGCTTTCAAGCTTTGGTGGACATGTTGATCAAAGCAGAACGTGATCAGTTCTTCAAAATACGCTCCAACTACTCCGCCGACAATGCGACATACACCTCAACTGACCTGGATATGCAAACACAGTCAGACGACAGTGACTACGAGTCGAATGAATCGGTGAACTATGGCCAAATACGCAAACTTCTGTACTATCTTTCACGACATCACTTGGAATCAAATGATTGGAAAAGATTAGCCCGCTTCTGGGACTTCACTGAAGACCAAATCAAAGGTTAGTTTAAATAAGTTTAAATTCAATCCCAAATTCATTATGATTTGCGTGGTAGCAATCGAACACCAGTACACGGGCAAAACCAGCTACAAAGATCACGCGTACCGGATGTTATTGATCTGGCTACACGGACTTTCACCCAGCAAGAATCCGCTAGACGAGCTGTATGATGCACTCATTTATATCAACAAACAAGATGTGGCAGATAAGATGCGGCGCAAAGCGGAAGAGAGTCAGTTTCAACAAAACAGTCGTTTCCGGTGTCGGTGCCTGCCGGCGATACCATCTGGAGTGTGCCACTACTGTTGCATCACCTAGCACACCACATGGATCGTTTGGCCATAGGGCGTGAGAGCACCTCACACCAGTGTGACACCATCACATGTCCACACCACGCTAGGCAACCATAACAATCATTGTCAATCTGCTTTGATCTGTTTTTGATAACTATTTATCACAGTTTTGACATTTTTCAAATACAATGCTTTGTGTGAATTAAAAGTTTTTAAACTGCGTTATATAATTACAATTTTTTAATTAAAATTATTAAAAAAATAATTTTGAATTCATAGAGAAAAAAGAACAACGCAAGCCCAACACAACTGGATTATAAGTTTGAACTTGGCGCCGAAAGACTCAGTGATCGTTCGCATTTGTCGAGATTTTTCACTTTAGAAACGACAGTGTCCCACTCGAATTTCTTCTCAAACAAATCGACCAGCATTTGTTCGCGATAGAGAATGCTAAAGAATTGCTCAAAGCTGATGTCCCACTCAAGCTCGTTGGTGAGAAGAGTGGTGGATGAGGCTCGTTGACTCTCACTCTTGTCCTTGTCGCTTTCCAACTCGGAAGGCTCACTAGAGCAACTGCTAAAACTCTGAATGGACAGTTCGTCCATTCGGAGTTCCTCATCGGAGAACATTTGAAAGCTGTCATCCGACTTCACTGTGTCCTTGTCCTTGTCAGGCATCGAGGACAAGTAACCCAGTCGCAACAAGTCATTGCCCACCCGGGCAATGCAGTCAAAGATCTGTTGCTCGTTGGCTTCAAATGCAAACATATCATACAATGTCTTCCACAAGTTGATAAACTGAATCTCTTTCATGTTAGGAATCTTTTTGACATAAACCTCTTCAGGATCACATTGATTCGACTGTTGACTTAGTGAATGCAGATAAGCAACTTTTGTGTTTCCATTGACCGGTAACAGAAAGAGAAAGTTGGACAGTGTAAATCGCTTGTTTGGCGACTCTTTACCACCATCATTATTCTCTTGGACTGTCTTGCGCACTTCGATGCTATTCTGAAAGAACTCGGTGGCCTCAGAAGCAGTTTCCACGTCTTTGTTGCTCATCAGTTGATTGTCGAGTGGGACATCAAGCAGGTGAATGACGTAGAGAAACTTCAAGCGAGTCTCAGTGTCTGCTTTGGTGAACATTACCATACAAACCATTAGCTGGTACATACTGATGTATCCATTCAAATGTTCGTCTAAAAATTGAAAAATTCGATAAACTAAAAGCTCGATATTGTCGCTGTTCCACGGGAAGAATTGTATGAAGTACCAGCGAAATTGTTCCAAGTCAATCTTGAAGTAGTTGTAACACATTGAGTGGTTGTCACTTTTCTCATAGAGCATGCTAGAGGTAAGTCGTCCCCAGTATTGCTGTTTCAATTGCTCTTCCTTCAGTATAGCATAAACACTAAACACTTCATCATAACTTAAATAATGAGAGAGAATGGGAAAGGACAATAATGTTCGAATGGCATTTTTGATCGAGGTATCTTCTAAGTTTTGGACCACTTTCATTCGGTGTTTCAAACGCAGCTTTTCAATCTGGTTCGCGGTAATGAAGCTAAATTTACTGAATGACTCGTTGATCAGTTCTTTGATATCCGTCATCTTTTGGCTAGCTCTCTTGCTGGCTGTGCCGTAAGCAAACGAGTGAACCATGTGCGGAACCTTAGCTTCTGGATTGACTATGTTTTCAAGATAGCCACTCAAAATAGTCATCGCTTCGCCGTCATCCTTGCAGCCCATTAGAGAACTTTGATTGGCACTTAAAATTTGCAAAGCGATCTGAAAGACCACTTTGGCTCCATCATAGAAGAAATAGTCAGCAATGTTGATTGCAGACTCAAATGGCATCACACTGAGAAAAATGGTGAGGAACCAGGAAAGTGAAATCATGGATAGAATGCCGAGAGGTAGTAGTTTGTTGTACAAATCGGGTAAATGCTCTTTGACCAACTCTTCGAGCACACCTTGGTCCACCAGTGCGCCGATTACTTTTTTGTTGTAGTAATCGGGCAGTAGACGCTCGCAGAGTGCAACCAACAACCAAAAGGCGTCTTCTTCGTTGGCATAGAGCAAGAGGACCGAGGCAACTATGTTCATCGCCTGACAGTAACCTATGTTGGGGTTGCGAAAGGCGTAGGCATTGAGCACTCGACGCAGTGCGTTGATGCCCACCTGTGATTGAAAAGCTGGGTGCTCGGGTAGTGAGCGGTGGAGATCACGCTCGATCTCGTCGGAAGCAACGCTGTGCACGTCTCGACTCTTCTCCACCAACTTCTCATAGTAGCTTTGATTAGTTTCCTTCTCGTTAATAGCGCCCGAGTAGACCATCCACAGTTCTCCTCGCAGTTCGTCTGGAATGCCTTGCAGTATCAAATCACGAGTCTTGGCAACTCGATAGCACGAGATGCCTCGACCATACTCTATGAAATGTAGATTCCACAGATTCAGCTTCACGGCTTCCTTTGCTTTAGCCTCCGTCGATATGTCAGTAAAGGGAAACTTTTCACTTAATGGAGTCTCAATCACCCATGTTGTGTCTTTCAAGGAGGAATTGACACGCCCAAGAACATCTACTCCTTCTCTATAAGATTATTTTAACAATTATAATTTGACAAATTTAACAAATCAGACTAAATTACTTAGTTCCATTATCCAACTGTGCCAGCATTTTGACAATTTTCCCAATCAAAAAGCCTCGATCCTCAACGTGATCAAAGATGATGTTGGTCTTGATTAATGTGAATACAATCGCTTTGTTCCACACTTGTCCAGCTGAATTGTTGTCTAACTTCTCAACCGATCTGATTTCTCTCATCGGTATTATAAGAGACAATAATGATAGAACCTGAAATCATACAATCACCATTATCAATATAAATTGATAAAACCTAACACTTACCCGACTTTCGAAACAAATATAGTTATTAGAAAGGTACATCTTGCCCCAGATGTGTTGTTTGTTGTAAGGCGTCCACAGTGTACACGAGATCATGCCGTCCAGTTTCTCGTTCATCGGAAGACGAAAGGTAATCTTGTAGTTCTCCGTCATAGCACGAGCATCAAGATCTCGTTTCAATATCTTGGATTTTTTGAATCCAACTCGCCTTAGCTTGGCCTCAGTCTCCACACTGAGCAATTGTTGCTTCTCATCCGAAATCAAAGACTTCATGGTCAAGTTGACCAACTGTTCCATAAGAGAGTAGACCTCAGTGGCTTTGAGGAACATCGAAAACAAGTGTTTCCGATTGCGTGTCACAACCAAGATGCTGTTGGGAAAGAATCGAGGATTGTCGATTTCCAAGTGCTACCAAAATAAATATGTTTCAAGCTATGCATACACTGACACTTCTTTATTCAAACTACCTTGACATCTATCCACTTGATAATGAGTTTGATCTCGTTGCCAAAAATATTGTTGGAATAAAAACATAAATGGTTTACACTGATATAGATCCAACCTTGTCTTGGGAATTTCCCTTTAAAATAACTACAAGAATAGTCTGTAACAAAAATTATACATTAGTGATTAGAGTCACAGTCTATTACAATTTATGTACAGTTTACGAGTTTTTCTTCTTCAGGCATTCCAAACAGTTTGATAAACTTATTAATAGTGGAGTTTGCGTCCTTAGAGCGATTTGCTTCTTCAGAGTAGTGTTCTGTGATCACTTGAAGAAGACTCTCAATCTTACAGCGAATAAAATCCGTTACTTCAGAGTCATTCTCAAAATTCACCAAAGTAGGCATCAAGTTATTCTCAATGTACTCCCAGTCTTTGATGATATCTTCAAAACTTGACGATGCTGCCACAACTAATAAACAAGATATCATTTACAAACAATCAAACAATAAATATAGATAAACGAACTATAAGAAGTTTCAGAGTTGAGCGTTTGATGCAAAATTCTGAATGGTAAAGGCTACAAGTAAAAGTAAATCATCAACTTCAATATATATATATTACAAAAATATATACTTTGGTATCAAAGACAGAATCTAGGGTGCCGACAAGCAATGATGAAAATCCCTTGGTGCCATGACCCATTCGACGTTGGAGAACAAAATACGGATTGGCACGCTCAGTTACCCTAAATGTCAAATTGTTAATCTACCACCAAACCTAACACATCCTCGCTTGTTACTCACCAAAACGCGTTGGTAACCAAGACATTTTCGAGTTTGACCCACATTGTTCTTGTTGGAGATAGATATAAATAAAATAAACTTTTGAACAAATAACATACAACAAGTAAAGAATAGACTTGACAATAATGAAATAACAATATAAAATGATAATATTATAAGAACCATATGGTCACATCACAGGTGAAGTGGTGCGGTCAGTGCTGGCGCGATGACCGCTGTCGCCACTACTGGTACCGTGGAATGTCTTCCATGCTACGTCTTGGTTCTAGCTAGTCCAGATTGGCTCAGACATCGAGCACTGATGTCGCTCAGATTCCGCCAAGTCAAAGGTTGCCAACCAACGCTAAAGAGGTGTTTACTTTGTGTTGTTGTTGTGCATTGCCAAGCAGGGAGAGAGAGAAAGAGAGAGAGAGAAAGAGAGAGAGAGAGAGAGAGAGAGACGACGCCACTAGGCGCGCGCGCATCGAGGTGCCACTGTTGTCAGCTTGCAAAGAGGTGGTGAAGCTTGAAAGAGCGCGAGAGAGTGAAGACACGGTGGACGGGTGGTGGGCGCACTTGTGGCCTCACATCTCGATCCCTAAATCTGACCGAGCAACACAACTCGACTCAGCTGATAAGCATTACCTCCTATCACTTTACACTTCGCACTACCATGATCAACATTGGTCTAGACTGGTTCAATACTGGTTCTCTTCAGCAAACATTCATATTGTACATTGGAACTATTTATTTAACATATATAATATAATAATATTATTATAATATAAAAATAAAAATACATAAAATTAAAGAAAATAATAAAATAAGATCATCATAATAATATATATCGACATAAAATAAACTAGTTAAGGCTTTTGTTGAGAAAATAAGAACAATTGGTAAGGCATCCTAGGTGTGTTGATAATATCAAGGAAACTTGGTGAGAGCACTCTCGAGTTTGGTGACAATATCACGGTAAAGATTGAGTTGTCCGGTCAAGAAGGTCTTCATCACTGCATTGAAGTCGTTGATTCGTTCCTCTTGGAAGTGGTTCATCTCAGCCAAGGTGGCATAGGTGACCACGTCTGCTCGCTTGTTGATACCCACCAAAGCGGTCTCGTCAAGTCGGTTTTCGTCGAACGCTTTCTTGTGCTCTTTCTTCTTGTTGATGGCGCCTTTGTAGACTTGATAGATCTCGGGCCAAGCGGTAAGGGTGCCACGGTACTCATGCATCAGGTTAGCAAGCGGACCAAAGTCGTTCCAGTGTTGATTCTCAAACAGCTTGCCTATCGACTCGTAGGTATCACTAGTGTAATTAATTGCTTCAATCAATGTTTTGTTGTCGCTGTTACTGGAAGGTGATGAGCTAAAAGCTTCGCTCAGATTACTGAAAATTCCTCCAATCTTAGAGTACTCTTTTTTGTAAAATGATTGATAACGCCTACACATGTCTATCGAGACAGTGTAGATGTTTTTACTAGACTCATCCATCTTGGTGATGAAACGGAAAAATTGTTCCAGTCGCTGATCAGTGTTGCCATCGAAGAAAGCATTCTCCGGTGTTTGGATGGTGAGAAAGAAGAGTCCGCCAACCAATTCGTCTTTCTCGGCTCGTCGCTTTCCATTCTTCCACTGTTTCTCATCCTTGCAAGTGATGAAGTGCTTCCACACCGTAGATTGACTCAACACTGGGTGACGGCAAATACGATTTACCCATGACTGCAATTGGATTTGTCGGTTTTGAATAAAGTCTTCTTGGTACCGACCCGAGATCTGTTTGTCCGGCAACGAAGGAATCGGAATGGTCGTAAATTTATCTTGTAATCTCTCGTGTAGCCAATCAAAGTGCTTGTAGCGACGACTAACCGGAATTCCAGTATCAGATGGAGTTAGCTGATAAGCGATATAGCTTTTCAATCCCTTCATCTTACTTTCCTTTTTAGGGTTTTCAATGGAAACAGTAACGGTAAAGTAACTGGGAGACCACTTAAAGACTCCATTGTCTACGATAATATGAATGTAATCGTTTTGATTAACATTATAAGTTTTGAGCCCAAGAATAAAGTCTTCACCGCCTGATTTGACAAAGTGTGAAAACCTGTTGATGCTCTTTTTGACAGACTGTTGTGGCGGTGGCTGCTTTGCCGATCCACCAACATGAATGGGAGCGATTTGGTTATGAGGGGTGGTCGAAGTGGAATAATCCCCAACAGTATACTCCGAGGCTTGACTGTCATCATCGTCCCAATCATCATCAGCCCACTCTCCATCGTAGTGCTCGTAATTCTGTCCCAAAGCCGGATTGGAATTGTTGTTTTGGACTGGTGGAGCAACAGCAGCAGCAGGAGGCGAGAAAGATATCATATTAGAAGCATTGTTTGCCGCGGGTTGAGAGACACTCGAGTCATTGGTGTTGGGTGCATTCCACGGGTCATCGGTAGTGGGAGTAGCGGGGGTAACGTACTCGGCGGGGAAAAGTCCTTTATGGCCACTGGAGTTGATCCCTTCCCACCACCCATCTCCCACATCTTGTCGCGTCACTGCAAACAAATTGTAGTTAGTGTTGAGTTGAACGCATCAATCAATCCTAATCACAAACCTTTAATTATTTCATTAGGCTTGATCGATATTTCACCACTGTTAGGCTGAGCGACAAATTCATACAGAGCCACCACTTGAGTCTCCATTTCAATCGCAGCAATTTTAACTGTAAATCTCACAGTAATCAAAGGCGGTGAATCATCACTTGCTGTTGACGAAGTACAGTGGATTTCCAACAGTACTCTTGAGTCACCTGAACAAGAAAATAAAAAGAACACTAACACAGAGCTTGATGAAAAGGATTTGAGTGTCAACGAGGATGATGATGAAGTGTGGGGTGTGCGATTGTGGCTTTGGTGACACCACCGTGTTCTTGACGGTGTTTGAATGGACACACACAAAGAGTGCAACGCAAGTGGTGAACAGTCGGACTGACAGAGCTCCCGACTGCAAAGTGGCTGGGCGTTCAACACATACAACACTGGCCTGACACAGACACACCACCAGCGCAATCAAAATAGAGTGCCATGTACTACGTACTCACCTCGCTTGGTGCGCGCCCTCCTAACTAACGCTGGCTCACTGCACCAGTTCATCCTGTCCTTCATCTCATGATGATCGCGTCATCACTGTGTCGCGTGGAGATTCATGGAACCCATAACATCCACTCGGCATCACCATCGATTCAAGCATGGCTCGTTTAACATGGCCAATACCGGTGGCTCACTCACAACACATAGACACATACTGACAACTACGAGCAATGCTAATCTACAATGCGTTTCAACATTTCCGCTATTTTAGCTTTTTTTTCACCAGGGAATTTTGATTAGTTGGGTTTTAAATGTAGAAAAAACTTAGACAAAATTAAATAAAAAGCGAACATCTTAACCAAAGATTTTCAATGCAAGTGTAGGACAATTTGATTCGAATCTCATTCTCAACAATATGTTGGGTTTTAAAAACCTCAGAAAAAGGGAGACTAATATAGATGGGTTTTTAAATGTAAGACTTTCTTTTCAAAAGGGAGATTTCGATTTATAAATTACAAAACTCCGTTTGCTAGCTTGTTTCCATTTTTAAAAATAATTTCTAATCTCAAAAAGTTTATATTACACAAAATTTTCCATTTTTAGTTGTCCATTTAGTTTAAAAAGAACTTTATACGATTAGATATTTCTAACTATTGATATTTTTCAAATTATGTTTTTAGCCAAGGTTCAAAGACTTTCGAAAATATATATTGCGGGGCGTTTTAACGAGGGGTCTTTGTGGACAAATCTTGATGAGTATAGTTGTCAAGGTAGCACCGATCTTTCCAAAATGTTAAAAGTTAAAACAAAAAACCGTATTAAACTGGTCACTTTATATAGATTTATTGATATATAACAAGTCAAATGTTATACATTTCACCATCGGAGGAAAAAGACGAATAGTTTACTTCAGCTTCTTCTTGGGACGAATGTTGTTCGAATGTCCACATTTACGCTTGCGACAGTTGGTTGCCTTCGGGTGGAGTCGAGCATAACATCTATTGCAAAAAATCACAATTATTTTAGAATATATTACGTAGGTACAGAGTAGAACAAGTCCTACTTTCGGCAAATCATCTTGTCACAATTGTACTTCTGTGCAAGAATGCGAAGACTTGGCTCAATCACACCACCAAGAAGACGAGACACCAGATGAAGAGTAGCCTCTGATTTTGAAAGAAAAAGAAAGTACATGATAAGAAACATGATGGAGAGAGAAAAGAAAGGCAAAGTGAAAGAAGAGTTTACCTGGTTGGATGTTGTAGTCGGCGAGAATGCCGTCGAGCTGTTTTCCGCCGTAGATGAGTCGCTGGTCGGCCAGAGGGATTCCCTCTCGGTTGGCAATCTGCGTCTTCACATTGTCCACCGCATCCACTGGATCAACGTCCAGAGCGATGGTCTTGTCAAAGGTTTTCACAAAGATTTGCATCGTTGCGAACGATCCCGTTTCAGCATAGGCACCAACGATGCAGCGTGAGGCTGAAGGAAAAGGAAGAATTACCGACAGTCACGCGCATGCTCACCGCCGCTCTACACACATGCACACTTGTCCGCGCCCTCCACAGATGAAAGTACATTTATTTATCTTTCTAACTCTTTCTTTCATTTTTAATTTTTTTAAATTTGTATTTTTAGCATTATTTTACTCTTGTTTTGTATTTTTATGTTTTTCTTTACTTTTTTAGTTTTTTTATTTTTATTTATTTTTAACTCTTATTCTCTCTCTCTCTCTCTCTCTCTTTCTCTCTCGGTTTTTATATTTTTTATTTCTCTATATTTTTATATATAAATTATTATCCAAAAATTGGCATTATACAATGTAAAATAATAAATTGTATACTGTTGCAGTGGCAGTTATATTTGTTCAAAATTATAAAACGACACGCGCGCGCGTTTGTGCATTAGCCCACACTTTGTTGGAAAGTTTTTTCCGTAAGAAAACCCAAGAAACTTCTCGTAATGTTGAAAAATGTTGTTGACAGTTGGGAATTGTTATTGTTGGCGGTGTGTTTTGATTTGTTTCCGCGATTGATCTTCCACTGAGTTCGATTTGATTGAGTTTGCTGGGCGAAGAAGACAATTCACCATGAACCTTAAGCAGCTTAAGCAAGACTTGACTGACATCTACTGCCAAAGCAATGTGAGAGGATTGCGGCAAAGTACCAAGTGGGCCTCAGAGATGTTGTTTTCGCTGAAGACACAGACCGAAGTCAGGTCAAAATGTCTTGGCACTGATCCCAACAACACCTTTGAGAATGTAGAACAACGAAACCTACATTTCGGCTTTCATCTAGAAGCTGATTATATGATGGCTAAAAGTGTGTTTGATCTCGGGGAATACACTCGCGCGGCTCACATCACCGCTAACAGTGTTGAACCTGAAACACGCTTTTTGCATTACTATTCTAAGTATTTATCGATTGAAAAAGAGCGATTGGACAAAATGATCAATCCAACAAGCGTCCTCACCACGATTGCAACCCGAGAGTTTATTGACTTGGGAAGAATATTGGAATTGTTGGTTGCTAAAGAAGAATCTGCTGACAAAGATGCCTACATTCACTATTTGCGTGGCATCATTCTATTGAAATTAGGAAATAATTCTGAAGCAAAAGATGTGTTGATTAAAAGTCTAATGATGAATCCTTTATGTTGGTCTTCATGGCATCAGCTAACGCAGATTATTGAAGATGAATCACAAATTCTCAAGATTGGGGTCCCTAATCACTGGTTAAAGAATTTTTTCAAAGCTGCTGCCTTTTTGGAAATTCAATCTAACGAGGCATCTCTAGCAATATACGAAGATTTGCTGGAAACCTTTACAGATAATAACTATCTGCGAACTCAAATCGCCATAGCCAAGTATAACATGCGTGATGTGGATGGTGCGGTAGATCTCTTCTCTGCCATTCGATCGGTCGATCCGTACCGAATGGATGCGATGGACATCTACAGCAATTTGTTGTACGTCAAAGAGATGCAGTCCGAGTTGAGTTCACTGGCACACTTGGCCAACCAAATCGACCCTTTTCGGGTAGAGTCGTGCTTCTGTATTGCCAACTTCTACAGCCTTCGAGGTCAACACGCCAAGGCTGTGCTTTACTTTGCCCGAGCACTTCAGTTGAATCCAAAACACCTGTCCGCTTGGACCTTAATGGGCCACGAATACATCGAGCTGAAGAACACGAGAGCAGCCATCCAAGCTTACCGATCGGCAATCAAGTGCAACCCACGAGATTACCGCGCTTGGTACGGTTTGGGTCAAGCTTATGAGATCTTGAAAATGCCACAATACTGTCTCTACTACTACTCTAAGGCATATTTCCTCAAGCCAACCGACTCACGTCTGATTGTAGCCATTGGCGAGACATATGAGAAGATGAATCGCTACGAGGATGCTGCCAACTGCTACTCTAAAGCGGGCTTTAGCTCACTGCTCAAACTGGGCAACATCTATGAGCGAATGAAACAAGAACACAAAGCAGCCTTGGTCTACAATGAATTCGTCAACCAGTTTGACTCGAAAAAAGATCTCCACAATCTCAGTGTCACTGAGTTGTCCACATGCTACAAATACTTAGCTTTTTACTTTTATAGACAAAAAAGATTTGAAGATGCAAAAGTGGCCGCACGGATATGCATGTTCTTCAAAGAGGGTCGTGATGAAATCAAAGATTTGTTGCATAAATTAGAGAATTCTCTCGTTCTCTAGCCCGGCATTTTGTATGTTTCGCTTACGTTATTTTTTTATTATTAATAAATATAAATTTATTTGTGATGATAAGTAATAGTGATGAGGTCTCTTACTCTTCCGGTGATTCGCTTTTTATAAGTGATGATTCAACCACGCGAGCTGGCAGTTTGTCACCCCAATTTGCCAAACGACCACACTTGTACATGCGTCTTGTGAATGGAAGAGCAAGTTCAATTATGAGGTCATTTCAGATGGGTAAATTTACTTATCACTCTTTGCCTTGGAGAGAATGATTTCTTTAAGCGAGCCATCATTGTCACAGACCCTGCAAATGGTATGTCCCGTTCGATTCACAACAGGTTGCACCAATCTTGGCCAATGCTTCTGCTCTGTCAACCGCAATGACTTGAGAAGTTATCCAACACATTCATCATTTCATCATCATTACCTTCATTCCACGGATAATGACTATTCTTTTTAATCACAACATAAGCGAATCGTTCCGATTTGACTCCTGGACTCTGAATTTGTAATACAAATAAAAAATGGGTAATGTGCTTATTGGATAGTGGATATTACTCACTTCTTGTCCATAATTGATGCACTTATAATTGACTGAGAAATTGCAGTATGATTTCTTGTGAAGTACAGTTTGCCTTGGACACACCAAGTCGTGTGGGCACTGTCAACATGTCACTTTGTTTTCAACAGTTTCATCAATCAATCGAGTTCTATACTTACTGGTGCAACTAGTGATCCATTAGATCTAGCTATGCGTCTCGATACTTGCTCACTTTGAGTATTGCTAGACGTTAGGGGGTCTAGTTGCTGTTTGCTAATTTGAAGCAAAAAACTTCGCGCTTCCATGAGAGCAGTGAAGCCAGCTTTCGAGCCATGTTCTACCAAAACCAACATTCCCGAGGTTTTGTGCCACAAATTTTCCACCGTATATATTCGACTTCTTGTATCGGACATTTCCAATAACGAAAAAGCACTCACTACCAAATCGTATGATGGCTAAATAGAATAATAACAAGTTCGTTAATTATCCATAACTAAAATAAGCAGTAACAATTTACGATATGTTTCACAGGTAAGAATTGTCGATAAAAAGTGCGATCAAGAACCTGTTCGTTATGAGTGGTGCCCTTCTCAAGCAACTCTCGAGACAGTTCGTTCATGTTTTCGTTGAGATCAACACAGAAGTACTCGTTAATCGAAGCCTTCCAGTACTCGTCAGCTGCCCAGATGGTGGAGCCAGTTCCTGATCCAAAATCAAACACTGTGCTTGGCACAAAACCAGGTTCTTCGTGTTGAATCTAAAAAACAATGAACATAATAGTTTGAGCACAAATAAGACAACACGAATCAAACCTCATTGAAAATGTAAGACAGTGCAGCATAGTTTGCAGGTAGTCGAGAGGCCAAATAAGCAGCACATTGATAGTAAGTTAAACTATGCAGTTTAGAATAAAAAAGTTAACATGACAAGTCTATTGAAAACTATATCAATTCTTTACAAATCTCGCTTCGTCAGGTTCTTCATCTCCATTCGAATATCTGCTTTATTTTTCTCATAAGCAATGAAATCCAATTCAGAGTCAACTGTGTAAAATCAATTAAAAGAATGTGAATGAAAAAGGGGTTATCAAAAAATCACTTTTACCTAAAATGGTACGCTTGTTGAGCGATTGTTCAGAGCCATCATCAATAAAGACCTCTAAAAATTCTTTGTTAATCTTTTCAATCTCATTCCTAAACCGCTTGCCACGATATTCTAATCAATATAATATTTAATTAACTTATTGTAAAGTTAGAATTTATAAAATAATTTACTATTGAGCAGTGACATGACAGCAAAATGCAATTTGTATGGCAAGCTCACGCACGGATTATGCCTTCTTCCCGGTTGGTGGCGATATTTAAGTCCATCATCAAACTTGAATCCTACATCTTGCTTCAGTTCAAGTGCATACTTGTTTGGCAACGAAGACAGCTTAGAATAAACAAACAAAAAACTAAATCAGATTGAAAAAATTAACATTTAATACATCCTTACAGATCTACTAGATAGTTTAAGCATAAAACGATTGATAGTGCTATTAATAAGTTTTAAACTCATGATGAATCCAACTGTAGGTTGAGCCGATTTCGATATTCAAAAATCACAACACGCGAGTCAAAGAAAACAGCTACACGTGATTTCCCACGTACTTTGTGAATAGCTCTCAGCAGTAGTTGAAGTCATGCGAACACTTTTCTTATATTTCAAAATCAGTTTTCTCTCTCATAACTCATCTTTATTAATTACATATTTTAAAAGATTAACTAAAAGAGCTTGTAGGAAAGCAAAACAAATAGCTGTAAGACTGTTTTTTTAAATATGAATTTCTAATACATCATATTTGACTTTTTCATTGAATCATCTCTGTATCTTTTTATTTCTAATATATGCAGATACATAGTTGTCAATTTAAAGAGCATTTTTATTTTCTAGTTTAATATTTTTGTTAGTTTGACCTTAGTAATATATATATATTACTTAAGTATATATATATTACTTACAATTGTCAGTTAAACTCTTTGAACACTCTATATCTCGCCACTCCTCGTTGATTTTATTGAATTCAAATCACCCCACTATAGTAATAATATAATTTATTATCCTATTTTTTAGCTTAATCTGTTGTATATTTTATTGCTTTGGGGAGGGAGAAAGTAATAAAGGGGAAAAGTCTCATCACAAGCTTAAGAGAGATGCTGAGCGCACATAAGGTATTGTTGTCGAGATGATTGGTGTAGAGAAGGAGTGTCATGCGCAGTGCACTGCGTGGTGTGATCACATCACCACGGACTCAGCAGTGCTCTCATATGAGTGCGTCGGCCGAGTGTGGCGTCTGTTTGCGTGTCTCGTTGCTCTGCCAGTCGGGTGATCTCACTTCGGACAACACTCACGCTCGACATCGTTTTCACACCGAATTTCACCACTGGAACACTTTGACTGGCCCTGGGCCACCTCTCTTTCTCTGCTAGGACGCCTTAGGTGCCACTTAGATCGAGGACCATGTTCGCCGAGCTGGAGCAACTCAAGATTATCACTCTCAACTGTTGGTAAGTGAATAGTTGAGTGCAATAGCACGATGTTTAAGACAGGTGGTCTGTTTGCAGGGGCCTGCGCTATGTGTCCGCTCACCGGCACGATCGAATCAAACTCATTGCTCAACACCTGGCTGAACATGACTACGATATCGTCTTTCTTCAAGAGGTATCACTGATTGCGATGGTGTCTTATGTCTTATGTTTGGTGACCTCTAGGTCTGGATTCAATCGGACTTTGAGTACATTCGATCAAAGACCAAATCCAACTTTAAATTTGCTCATATGTTCAACAATGCAAGCATTTTAGGAACAAGTGGTAATATCTTATTTAGTTATTTTTTTATAAATGATTATTTAATCTTTTTTGATTATTAAATAGGCCTTGTAATCTTAGCCAAGTGGATACCTAAGATGATACATTTTCACCCTTACAGTATTAATGGTTCTCCATTTCGTTTCTACCACGGCGATTGGTTTTCAACCAAAGGTATCGTTAATTATTCTTTTGATTGAAATATTACAATCTCTTTGGTTTTGGTCTACAGGAGTAGCATATGCGCGAATTGAGGTCAATGGATTGAATATTCATTTGTTCTGCACTCATGTATGTATTATTATCTGTTGAGCAAAATTTTATATTAAAAGAATTCATTTTTCTATCTAGATGCACGCCAAGTACGATGATGATGAAAAGATTACTGATCAATATTCAGTTCATCGGATTTGTCAATCTTACGAATTGGCCAAGTTTATTAATCTGATGGCTTGCAACTGCTCGAGTGCCTCTACTCGTGATTTAATTGTTCTAGCTGGTGATATGAACACCTCATCCAAGGAGTTGCCGTATCGTCTTCTAGGTAATTTCACTATAGTTTATGACTAACTTTTATCATTATCATTAGCCAAATTACTTGATAATGATAAATGGAAATTACCGACTAATATTTGTTATTTAATTTTTTTAGTCGAATTGACTGATTTGAAGGACTGTTATAAAGACGAGACCAAGAAAAATAAGACGAAAGAGCTACGAAAGAAGGAGAGTAGTCCGAGTTATGTGAAAGCAAGTAAGCATAAATTTCACTGCTCAGATGAGTCGAGCGATGAAGAGCTGATCACTTGTGGACACAAGGATAACATATTCACTCCAAAGGCGCAAAAGAAATCGAGTGCAAAGCGAATCGATTTCATTCTCTACAAGCTACGCGATGTGCCAAGCTGCAGTCCACAGGTGGATCTCATGTTAGGTAATGGTGATTCAAACGTAGAAAGTCCCATTCTTGATCACACTCTGTTAATGTGTCACGTGGAACAAATGAAGATATTGGCCAAAGATGTGTCTGGTTTATCCTTCAGTGACCACCAACCAGTGGTGGCCAAGTTGAATCTTAGCCGAACTAGCCTGGCTGAGTTGGTTGGTGGTGGTGCCACCCAGAGTGAGTTGCCCGATGTCAATGAGGACGACGAGTGTCAGCAAGATGGTGACTGTGATGGTGAACCCATTGAAAAGGATCAGTTTATGAGCAATAGCTTGGTGGTGGAAGGCATGACTAATCTGCAAAAGTTAGGCAACAAGTTGAAACAGAAGTTGACCGATGAGAACCTCAAGCCGCTGCAACTGAGACAGATTGCCACCAATATGCTAAACCATCAGTTCTCTTTTGGACTGGCACAACCACCCTACAAGAGGTTGCATAACTCGCCTCTGTTGCACAACATCGAGGACTTGTTGGAGGAGTATCTTACGGGCAACAAACCAGCTCTCAAGTACCACCTCGGACTGGTGTTGGTCTTGATTATTTTGTTCATAGTCACGATGGCCACTCTCTACTGGTGGACTTTAACGCTCACCACAGTGGAGGCCATGTTGATATCGATCATCTTCATGATTGTGGCGAGCATCTACGTTGTGCTCAAACTGTTGACCCATCGGTCCGAAATGAATGCAGTGAAGGCTATTCTCAACGACATTCGCAACAAGAAATCATTCACCACCGAGTATGGTCTCCTCGAAGGTCAGTAGTGATCATTCCAACACTGATCAAACCCTCAAACCAATCGAACAAATCTTTGTGTGCTTTACAATCCCAACATGATTCAGTCCAACAGCCGTGCAACAATTAGCTATTTTCACTTTTATTTATTTATTATATATTTTATAGTTTTATTTTCCTTTATGATTTGTTATTGATATCTATTTATTTTATTGTACCGCCTTATATAATAATTTTCCTTGTGTTACAACTTGAAATGTGTTAAAATAAAAAATTTTATTATCGAAATACGTTTATAGTATAGAAATATAATAATAATAGAAAAACAAAGTTAAATTATGCCAAGTGTAGCAGTGTGAATAAATGGCCGTACAAAAAGCAAAATAGAGTGAGAGAGGAGAGTTTGTCCATTTGGTCTATAAGTAGCAAGGTAATCATCAAAAGTACAAAAATAAAACATATCTATATCAAACATAGATTTAAAGAGAGGAAGAGAGATTGATACAAATCCAAATGTGATCCAAATCAAAACATCAAATGGATTGGTTATATGGGATATAATTCAGCTGGTTGATTAATCAATGGGTTAGTGTGATTATAATATATATATATATATGATAATAAAATAAAAGAGCAACCAAGAGAAGACAAAGATAGTGTGACTGTCGCCTGTGTGATGCAAAAATATATTTATCATATATATAGAAATATAGTAGAAGAGATGTCAAATGAGAAGAGTGAGATTAACTTGTGTGATTCCCCCAAGAAAAACAAATGTAGCGAGATAGACTGGAGTGTCACTAGTTGCGCTGTGATAGAGATACAGAGAGAGAGAGAGAGACAAGTATTGCTAAAGACTTTCAATTTAAGTTTGTTTGCAAGTTCAAGCGCCAAGGTTTTGATTAGTGTAGTGTGTGTGTCACAAGGTGTGTGTGGGTATAAACCAAACAAAAAGTGGGTGTTTTGTAACAAAATAAACAAACAATAGAATTGCACAAAAATAAAACAAACAAAAAACAAAGAAAAATAATTTAAATATAACCAAAAAACGAGTGTGAGCATGTCAATGCATAATAATATAATATATATAATAAATTAAATAAATCAAAAAACAAAATACAACAATTTGTCAATTGGTGTCGGGTTCCAATTGGTGAAATAATAATAAAAATATTTTTAATATAATAGTTAATAAAATAAAAATGCGTAGTTAACAAAGGAATAACAGTGATTGGAAGCATGCAGGCATGTGTTTGTCTGTCGGTCTGTAAGTGAGCGATAGAAATCCTAGTCGCCGTGTTAGTGGATCAATTCAAGGTGTGTGTGTGTATGAGAAAACAAAACCATTATCACTAATAATAATAAATATATGTAGCAAAGGGAAAGAGAATAACAAACAAAAAGTGTGCTTAAGCAAGAGTGAGAAGATATAAATTATAAATTAATAAAAAGTAAAACAAAGAATAAAAAAAGAAAAACAACACCAGGTTTGTGCTTCAAGGTGGGCTTGTACATGATTCGAAATTAGTCGTAATATAAAGTGATAACCGCGCAATAAAACCAAAAACAAATAATAAACAATAACTTAACTAGGTAAATAATTTAAATCAACACAACTAAATAAATATTTGAAGCAATGTCAATATCAGGGGAAGAAGTGGGTAGTGTCGATGCACAATTTTGGATGCGGTCAGATATGGGATGTACAAATACGAAAAAGAGAGAAGATAACAAATATCGGTGACCAGTAAAAAAATACTAACAAATAAAAACAAAACAAGATAAAAATAATATAAAATCGCGATTTGAAAGATAACAACAAAGCTTAACAAATCCCGCTAGTGGCGACAGCAGTAGCAAGTGATTGGAGCTGTAGATAGCGATAGATGTAGATGCGATAGTCCTTGCTGGCTAGCACAACCGAGTTGTCGTCCATGAGAGCTACGTCGAAGCACTGCGAGTGCTTCACCTTCGACTCGAGAGCATTCACCAAGGTGCCATCCTGGGTGAAGATGGTTATGTTGAAATTGTTATGATTATCCGCCACCAGAATTTCGCCATTGTCATTGATGCACACCCCAATGGGGTAGTTGGTGAGACCCTCGCCGCCAATGTTGCGCAGAAAGGTGCCGGTGTAGGAGAACACTTTGACACAGTGTGCACGATTGTCACTAATAAAGATCTCTTGCTTGTCGTTGACCACCACACCGTTGGGAAACTCGAGATGCTTGCTGCAGCCAAACTTGTGCAGCACTTGACCCATCAGGTCAAAGATGATGACGCGCATCACTTTGCATTCCACAATGATTATGTTACCTTTGTTGTCAACGGTAACGCCACGCGGGTGTTGCAGAATGTCAGCGCCAAATTTGCGCACAAACTGACCGTACTGGTTGTACACCTGGATTTGGTGGGTGGGCGAGCGCTCGGTGACAATGATGTCACCGGACTGCTTCACCACTGCCACTCGGTTGGGGTAGAGCAGCTGACCGTCGCGCTTGCCGCACTCGCCAAACTGGAACTTGAAACGACCATCCTTGTCGAAGATCTGAATTCGATGGTTGTTGGTGTCAGCCACGATTATGTCATTTTGAGCATTCACCGCCACACCAGAAGGCTCGGTGAACTGGCCTTCCATAATTCCAAACTCGCCAAACTTGCAATGGTAAATCATTTTCTGTCGCTGAACCTGAGACTTCATTGGCAGCACATTAGGCGTGGATAGCGCATCGTTAGTGAGATCAACTGCCAGTGAGTCCGAAGTCAGATCGCCAATGCTTTCGGGAACAGCATTCGACCAAGTGGTAAAGAGAGTGGAATCTGGAGACGAGTTGGATCCACCATTCATGGTGTTTCCATTTAAACTGCTCGCATTCGACCATCGGTCATAATTGTTGAACAACGAATCGGAAACCGAGTTTGACAGTGAACGGTGATTATTACTGTGATTATTATTATTGTTCAAACTGAACGAGTTGAAGCGATCCACCAAACCAGGTGATTCAAAACCATTCATTGAAAAACCAACCGAACGTGGCATGTACTTATCGTTTTGGGATGAGCGAATAAAGCCAAAGTTGTTACGAACCAGGGCATGAACTGCGTTGAAATTGGGCACAAATTCAAGTTCATGCGAGTGAAAGCTCGAGTCGAGATCAATGTTCAGTATAGCTTGAAGTTTGTTGTCGATAAACGATTTGCATGACATCATCTCATTGCCCGAATCGCCCTGACCTTGGTCCATAAAATAAAGCATCTGCTCTATCTTACGCAAATTCTCCTCCACTTTGGACGTAAAGATAGTCAACGATATGAGTCTGGCATTGTAAACCTCGTCCAATTCTTTCACTAATTCATTGCGCCCTTTGTCAAGAGAATTGATGATCGCCTGATACGCACTGCCAATGTCTTGTTGAGCCTTGTTGTACTGATTTTGAAGCCGATTAGATAACTGCTCCAAGTTTTTCTGCTTGACAGCCAGTCTAGTGCGACACTCCTGAAAGATACGAGCAAGGTGTGATGGGTCCTGAAACTGACTCGAGTTGGAGCCCAGTGAAGAGTTTGAGATCGAGTTATCATCGTTGCTCAGATTAGTTGGAGAGTTGGAAGAAATGGCCGAATTGGAAGATGACAGTGGTGCGTTTGCGTTGCCCACGGTGACATTTCGTCCCGACGACATCAACAGATCAGATGTAAAGTCGTTGATGCCGTTGAGGGGTGTGGCATTGGAGGATGTCATGGCGAGACCAGACGTGTCAAATGTGGTCATCATCTCGGAACTATGAAATCATCGACGAGTGACACTCAAGACAACAACCAAGACTGAGAGGGTACGATCGAAAGCGAGACTGAGAGACAACAAAGGCAATGATCGCACAGAGACAAAGGCTTTATGTTTGCAGCAACGAAGGCGAAGGTGAAAATAAACAGAGTGGATGAACGACGATGCCGAACAACGACACAATGTGCTGCGCCGATGGCTGCTGTGGTCTTGGTTGCCAGTGCCGATGGCCAGCCGGTTGCTGGCGGTTGGTGACTTGAAGTAGGCGCAAGTTGATAATGTCGAAGCAAGCTACCCGAACAAGGAGCCACAATGCTTCAGTGTCAATGAATTGCGCCCGCCGA
>WURS02115316.1:0-22963 GCA_011762765.2 Rhinocypha anisoptera | reverse complement strand
TTCTTTCTAAACCCAGCAGACGGCTATAATAGACTCGTCCCGATAGAAGGAAGGGGCCATAATGGGGGAGGACGAGAGAGAGAGAGAGAGAGAGAGAGAGAGAGAGAGAGAGGCACTTGGTAACGTGTGTTGGAGAAGTTGGGCTATGTGGCAGTGAAAGTAAAAGTTGACGCAAACGATCAGATCAGCTTTTGCGTGTTTGGCTCACAGTGGCTCTCAACGAGGTCACTGCTTGACTGGCTCTCTCTCTCTCTCTCTCTCACTCACTCTTCTTCTCCCTCACTAGCATGCTTACTTAAACTAGCAGACTCAGTGACATCAACCTGAAACATCGATATCATCAGTGCGTACGGGCAGAGACGGACGGCTTCGCAGACCTGTCTATCGGGGAGCCAGAGTCAAGCGCACTTCACCGACCGGTCAAATGAGAGAGAGCTCGATGAGAGAGATGCCAAGGCGCGAGAGGCCGCAGGCAAGCTTTGCTGTTCTCGCACTGAACTGATTCGATCACTTTGCACGCCGAAAGGCTAAATAGTCAAAGGTGAACACGAGAGACACGCGAACCTCAGGGTGAAATGAAAGAGAGAAGAGAGAGAGAGGGGGGAGATAGAGAGGGAAGAAAACAACAGCAAAAGTGGTGCCGTTTGCATCGATCGGCAATTGGAACGCGGCCCACTGCAGTCAGTGTCAGAGTCTTGGACACTATCTCAAGGTATTTGTGCCACCTTGCCACTGCTGTGCTTCATTGCCACTTTCCTCACACACAAATTCTTTGTGCACATTGCGACATTACATTACAGAATTGATAGAATTAATAAGACGTGTATATATACACACGTTCGATTGCACAACGTCTGTTTGATTCGTGATTCTCTCTCACACACACTCTCGTTATTTCCCCCTTTTTTCGCGCCTGATTCGGCACTGCACATCACGGCACGAACCGATTCAAAAGGTGTTTGTTGTGACCACGCACAATTGGTGCTGATGATGACGCAATCACGTGCTGAGCGTCGCAAATCAATTTGGTTTTTCCACCTGACTAACCCAGACGCGCGTCTCTCCCTCGTCTTGTTCCGGCACCGTATATTTCCACATCGAGTCAAATTCCGACGAGCCGTCTATCAACAACTAATTAAGTTGTCAATTAACCAAATCTGAAGTCTATGTGTGTGTATTTACTTTTCTAAAGTAATCCAGCTGTGATTTGTTAGATTCTATATCAAGAATTGAGCTATGAATATATATATGTTGTGTAACAAGTAAAATTAACAAGTGTCAGTTTGGGAAGTACGTCTATGACTGGTTACGTCTGTGTGTGTGTGTGTGTGTGGAATACGGTGAGTGCAGAGAATTGAATCAAATGGCACCTCGCACGCATCCCGAGTGTTAGCCCCCGCCCTCTCTCTCTCTCTCTCTCTCTCTCTCTCTCTCTTTCGACTCAAGACGACTCCATTGTGGCTCACAGTGACTAATTAGCAACCTTGTGTGGAGAGAAGAGTGGAGCGAGTAAGCGCCAAGCACCGCCACTACTCGGCATCTATCTATCTATCGGACTACCACCACCAGATGGGCACCGTTGCAAGCGGGCTAATGTCACAACCGGCGAGTCCGTCACTAGACACACCGCCATTACGACCACCTCGCAGTTCGATAGTTCGTTGCGAGCCATCCACCGAGGCGGCAAGACGATCAATCGATTCATTTCTATTCTGGCATGCATCCAAGTGAAACCACCAGCGGATGAAACAAATTATCATTTGATTGTGGTTCCATCTTTGTGTACCCACCCTCCCCCTCGGGTGAAAGTGTGTGAGTTTGATAATTGGTCTGTCGTCAGGTATAGCGATTAGTGATTGGTGTTGCCCACCACAATTCGACTCATCACTCATTGGCCATCGTCGACTCCAACCGACCGAGCCGTGATGGCGGAGAAGGTGCAAGCGTTCTACGATATTGACCTCGATGGCGGCTTGGACCAAGGGTCAAGCACGCAACAGTCGTCTACGCCAACCGATGCCTCGTCTACCTCGACCGCTATGGCCGAAGATGTCGAGCTGGCCTCGACCCAGTGCCCGCCAGACTACCCACAGGTGATCCCCACAGTGACCGTCCCTGACGGACAGCCCCAGTCAACAAAGCGAAACCCACTTGCTGTCAACATTCAGAATGTTGCTTACTCGTACATGAAGTCTAAACCCATTTTGAAGAATATTACTCTTCTGATACCCGAAGGTGAGTGACACTATTTGCCTTGTGAAACTCAATCAATTATACATTATTGTAATTCAACCTTCATCTTGCTCATTAGCTTCAGAATTCATTCGAGTCGATTGAGTTGCGTATTTATTCTTTTTTGTATTTTACAATAGACCTTTGTGAACTTTAATAGACTTTAAGCTTAAAGACATAAGGCATGTGATTAAGTTGAATTATTAAAATAACACTGTCTAATTGGAAATCTCGCGGTCACCGATGCCAATGTCGAAGTTGTACTGCATTCCACAAGTTTCCCTGATCTTATGTAACGATTTGTGTATGTAGTGTGTGTGTGTGTGTGTGCTCCCAGTGCTATATCTGCATGTCGGCGCGACCGCAAATGATAATGAGTCGTGATCGCATGTTAGTTCTAGTCACTAGTTTGGTGTTAGTGAGAGTGAGAGAGAACGCTGGCAAGCAGTAGGATGCAGTTGGATCGATTATGAGTTGTTGTATAGGTGTTTGTTGTTTCATAAGCTATCACCATCGATATATATGCCTTGAGCTTGAGTAATATGGGGCCAACGGTGTTTGGTGGAGCAATTAACGCCCGGCACCATTGTGTTGTGTTTTGAGACAATTCACTCACAGCTACGTATACTATAGTGCAATGTCATCGCACTTGCATCTTGAGACATTGGCCGGACGATGGCACACACACACAAAAAGCGACACATCCAGTGAGATTTCATTACCACAATGACAATGGTAGTAGTCCTAATCCAAGAGAGTCACTCACTTACTCGCTATAGGAAAATGAGTCAGAGTGACAAATCTCACTATCGCCCTTGGTGGTAGTGAGTGAGTAGTGTGCCATTTCAATTAGCGATGTCTCAATGAAGGCAGAGTCTAGTGAGCAGTGTGCCGTGATCGCCACTACGAAGCACCACGCTTCATTGATGCGACTCACGACGCGACGTGATGCGGATGCCTTGACACCAATCCACACCGCAGACCTCACCGGGGAAAACTAGCTAGAGCGATCTCCGCTATGTAGTCAACAGCTCGGCTCTGATCAGATTGCCAACCACGAGCCAGATAGCGAGCTAACCAATTGCATCGCCTAATGGCTTTGTCCGTCTCTGCCGACAATGCCGATTGAGATGGCCACACCACGCGCTCGGAATCAGACAGCATCACATTTCGCATCGCCCCCTTCACTACCGAGTGCAATTGTGCAGTGCCGCACTGTCTGATGCACCGTGTGATGCCATTGAGAACGGTTTGCGGTGGTTGTCGACAAGAACAACGTGAAAACCCAGTTTACAGGCGATTGATACTTTCGCCCTGGGCGGAACGATTGTCCTTATGCTCCGCACCTGAAAAAAACGAAATCACCGGTTACCGCTTGTGATCACAACAATAACAATGCCATGTGCGCACTAGTAGTTTAGTAGTTCATATCAATGCCATTCGAGCATTTCGTTGAACACTACTTTGCATACATACTAACTTCGGTGGGTGGATGCATATGTGACATGCATTGCATTTTGTCGGACACATGCACACACACACATAGACATACTTATCACGTAAGAAATTCACTGCATATCGAAGCAACCAAAAATGGTGTTTACCATTGGTGCCGCCGGTGGTAGAAGACCTCAAGACCAAAACGATAACTTTGTAATAAAACCTTTCTTTTTTCTTCTTCTTCTTCTTGATTTTAATCTTCGCCTCTTTCATGTTTTTTCCACTGTTGATTAATTGAAAATCAAATAATTCCAAAAAGATTTATGGTTTAGTGGAGATAGAAATCATTTAATTGGTGGATATATAAACAACAATTGTGTACGCGTGAAGAATAAACAAAAATGTGGGATTAGCGTTCTTGGTTTCTCCAAATTGCTTTTGGAATGTTTTGAATTTTAAAATTATTCAAATTTTACCGCAATACTTTATTGCGCCAAACAACGTGTCGAAGTCAATATGGGAGGATTCAAATTTTAAAGTCACCCAATTGACATTGAAATCACGAGAGGAGTCGACGAAATCAGATAGAGTGACTTGAGTCACTGACACGTGACTGAGCTATTTGAAGATTTTAAGTTTAAATTGCAATTGCAATTGGAGTAATAGATTTGTTTTCTCTATATATAATTTGTGTTCACATTTAGATAAGTTAGTGCAGTTTGTGTGTGTGTGTGTGTGTGAATGTAGCAATTAGTGTCTTGATCACGTCGTAATAAGATCAAGTAACTCTGACTTATAAGTGAAAACTGAGTGGTGAAACTAGGAGCTAATTGATTCAGGTGTGCAAGCTAGCTCTAACATAACAGATGGTGATTTTGTACCATTTGCACGATCACGCAACTAGGTCGTCATGAGCTTGCTATGGCGATGATGATGATGATGATGGAGATGGTGATTTATAAATCAACTTGGATCACTTCCGATGCCGAGCGGCAACAAAACGCAGGTGACCATGGTCGAGGTTGAGACTCTTCTCTCGATCAGGCTCACTCACTTTGCATTTCACCACCAATGGACAAGGTCGGTGCGATGTGATCATCGTTCATTTTGGATAACATCAATTTTTATTTAACAAATATACTTTGAATATTATATGATTATATTATACAACAACTGTTATGTGCAAATACTTCAATGTATTTTATATACCAAACACATATACACTCATGTTAAAGTAAAATTAGTTTTTTTGATTATCACTGTTAAAAGTTAGCCTCGAGTTACAATTTTGCACAAAAATGACAAATGACTTTTAAGACTTTATGGCAGTGAAATAGTGAGACTGGGATAGTGACAGAGGTGTCATTTGAATAATCAATTGATTCTTTATCACAAATGTACAAAGAAACCAGCCAGATTTCCATAGTAAAAAACTAAAAGCGATTGTATAGTTGGATAAGTGAACGTAAATGAACATGTATGGTTAATAAAAATTGAAAAACTAAGATTCCCAAGGAGAATGAACAAAATTGGTTGGTCGAATTAAGACAAATTTCCACTGTTGTTAATTTTGAATATTGATAAAATCAACTGAGTAAATGTCTTTAAATTAACCTAATCACCAAACTGAACAAAATTAAATCAAAAATCTCAATGTATAAAATATATTCACTCGGCATCTAACCTTACTTCTGAAGTCACTTTTCCGTGAAAGAATGGCATTTACTTAGAGATTCGTACGATAGTAATTATTTGTGGATTTGATGAGGATAAAACAAAGTGCACCATTAGTATAAGACGATTAATGAAGTGAGTTTAAAAGCAATGTCTTGTGATCTATTACGCCATTGTTTGTGATGCAAATGGTCTGTTTGGTGTTGATTGCAGGCAAAATCTTTGCCCTACTCGGCTCGAATGGCTGCGGCAAGACCACTATGTTGCGCATGATTCTTGGCCGCCTCAGACCCAAAACGGGCTGTATTCGGGTGTTCGGAATCGTGCCTGGTTCACGGCACTCACGCATCCCGGGTCCTGGCGTGGGCTACATGCCACAGGAGATCTCGCTTATCCCGGAGTTCACCATCGAGGAGACACTGGAGTACTTTGGCCGAATCTACCACATGGACCCCGACCGGCTACAGGAGCGCATCGACAATCTTGTCGAACTACTTAACCTTCCCAACCGGAACATGATCGTGAAACGACTCAGTGGTGGCCAGAAGCGACTGGTTTCGTTGGCAGTCACTCTGGTCCACCAACCTCCACTGGTGATATTAGACGAGCCAACTGTGGGCGTCGATTCGGTTCTTCGGTATCGCATCTGGAACCATTTGGAGAATATGTGCAAAGTTGAAGGTAAGAACCATGCGGATAAGAACCATACCGGACTTCCATAGAAAAGTGGCCTCAGAGTAAAACCTAAAAATCGGTTTTTAACCCTTTCGCTCTGAAAGCGCTATCGGGAAGTATGTGTCCCGCTCATTCAATTAGCGATATAAGGCTTATCTTTTACTAATTCTCTTCGAGATCAAAAGGGTTAAGTTAAATCAGGCATAATTTATATTAGAAAGTTTTTAAAAAGTCTTTTGAAAAATAAGAATCAAATAGAATAATAAATTGAATAAGTTTTTTTAGTGAAATAGCACTTAAAATTGTCTTTTTTCACTATTGAATTTTGAATAATGATAAAACTAATGTTAATTTGGCAATGTTGCCCCAGCAATAGCAGCTTGAATTGTTTGTTTTTTAAATAAGCAAAAGTATCTAATTTATAAATTAAACGTCGAAAATCTCAATCTTTAAAACATACGAAAACGGCTTTAAGCTTTTCTTTTGAAACCCCTTTCCGATGAAAACCCGATATGATTTTTTGGTTCTATTTTTCACCACACACACACTATCTACAGGCACAACGGTGATCATCACCACGCACTACATCGAGGAGGCAAAGGAAGCGCACCACGTTGGTTTCATCGAATCAGGAACTATTCTTGCTCAATCTACGCCCTGCAAGCTGCAAGAGGAGTACCAGTGTAACACACTGGAAGAAGTGTTTCTCAAGCTCTGCATTCACAAGTATTCCAATAAGAATAGTCAAAAAGGAATCGTGGGACCTCCTAAGGTTAGAATATTGTTTCTCGTAATTTTACATTAAATAAATGTGTTGATTCGATAGGTCTCGGAAAACTTACAGCCAAAAGAAGACGAGTATGAAGAGAAAAGTATAACGAAGATCACCTTTCGCGAGCTATTGCGCAAGGAAGTGGATCGCGAACGGTTGAATGCCATGATATGGAAGAGCTATGTGCGTGTCAAGCGCAACCCATTCATCTTAATCATGTTTCATCTGATTCCCATCGTAACCATCTCACTTTTTACCTTGACATTTCTTCGTAGTCCGCACAACATGCCCATTGCCATCTATCCAGGTGATCTTACCGGAGGAAATCTTTCCAGAAGCTTTATTGGTAAGTTTGGTTACGTTAAACTAACGTGTCACTAATATACGCATTACATTCATTAGATATTCTCGACGATTACTTCTTAAAGAAACAAATATTTAGTAATGAAGAAGATGCGTTACAATCAGTACGCGATGGCAAATCCTACTACGCCATGGTATTCGGGGATAACTTTACCGAGTCGTTCACCAGTCGATACATCGACGTCTACCGAACCTCGGTGGACGAGTTCGACATCGATAGCAGTCGAATCAAGCTCTACCCGGACAACTCCAACTTTATCTTTGCCATTTACATGCAACGTGCCGTACTGAACTATTTCGAGGTGTTCATGCGAGAGTTCAGTGTCAACCTTGGCTACAATCCAATCACATTTAATCTGCCAATCGACGTGAAGAAGCCCGTCTATGGCCAGATGGAGACTGACCTCGGTACGTTTGCGTGTCATGATCAGTGATCAATCTAACCGATTGCGTGATTTGCTTCCAATTTCACCAGGACACTATCTGGTGTCAGCGTTGATCGTATTCAGTCTGTACGCTTTGCCAATGGTGATTGGCTCACTGTTGATTGTGATCGATCGAAAGGATGGTTTCCAGGAACGTGCCTTTGTGGCGGGTGTGAAGCCACTGGAAGTGCTCTCCGGCCACATGCTCACTCTTTTTGTGGCCGTCATCTCTCAGGTCTTCATCACCATCATGCTCGCCTTCTTGGTGTTCGAGCTCGACAACAAAGGCTCACTGCTCGAGATCTTCATTCTCATCTTCTTGCAAGGCATCCAAGGACTCAGTGTTGGTCTCGTCATATCTACTGTGTGTGTCAACGAAATCTTTGCCAGCGTAAGTGGCCGATTGGATATGATTATTTACTTGACTATCAGTTATTGGCTTTGAGTTATAAAAGGCCTTTTCCTGTTTTCAATAGATCACCTTCAAGTAGACAATCTCATTTGGCTAATTTAATTAAGTTTTTAAAATTTTTTTATTTGTTTTATTCAGAATTTAATAGTCCGTATTTATCTGTGTCTCTAAGGGTCAACTTTTGTTGAGAACCTAAGGAACAGTTAACCTCAACAATATCTTCAACAATATTCTAATTCAATTAAGCTAGTCTGTATCAATTAACTTCATTTAAATTTTCAAAGTTAACCCTAAAGAGGACAGATGAATACGGGCCTAGAATTACGAATTTTTAACAAACTTAATTTCACTAGCCAAATAGGATTGTCTACTTGCAAGTGATCTACCGAAGCCTTTACCAATTTATCTCTCATATACATATACGTGATACATATCACGTACCAGACTAAATATTGATTGGATGATTTGACACTGAGCATGCACATTAGTAACTGGTTAAAATCACAGAAGAAAAATCGACAAAAAGCCTTTTCTTGATTGAAAAACACAAATGTGTTACCTTGTACACGATTGTGATTTAATATATATCAATTGACAATTTCAACTCGATTGAATTCTCTATTATAAACAGTTATTTATACTAAATCAGTTCGATTGTTGAATGGTTAATATTAGCTAATCAACACTTGTTGCTATTTTGTCTCAAAATTGACACTCACCTTGACTTCCACTCCAAAACAGATCGCGGTGATCAGTCTCATCATCCCGATGTTGCTGTGTTCGGGCAGTATGTGGCCAATGGAAGGTCTACCGGAAGTGTTGCAGAAACTCATCTTTCTCAACCCAATCACCCTGACCATTCGTTCGGTGCGTCTAGTGATGCTGCGTGGCTGGAGCTACCAACACTGGCAAGTGATGCTGGGATATCTCACCACCTCGGGCTACACGGTGGTCACCTTTGGAGCTAGCATCATTCTTTTCCATCTTATCTCCAACAGCACTGTGCGCATTCCCTTCTTACCTCACTACCACTAGTAACCCGTAATAGAGAGACACTCGACCCCATCCAGAATTGCGAATAAAACATAAATGAGAAATTCACAAACTACGTGACAATTTAACTATTTCTAGGCAAAGAGCATACCGATGTCAGCAATCAAGTCTATGAGTAAAATACATTAGTCACGTTCTTTGTGAATTGCTCATTTACGTTTTATTCGCAACTCTGACCCCCCCATCACCCCACCTTCCTCATTGCCAATACCCATCCATCGTTGTCATCACCCAAATAACACCATTTTTCATTTCATTCTGATTTTTTGTCCTTGTTTATTTCATCTTTTTTTTCAAACTAAACTTTTGTAATAATATTATTTTTCTTGGTTGAAATAAACTCCTTCTCTATTCAAGTGATATGTGACAATTAGTAATTCTCTTTAGCATTTTCGAAAATTTCGAATTCAGAATCAAATTGACGGGGAATTCGAAGATTTATGCACAAAATTTGAACCGAATTGAAATAAAATTTAAATCATAACAAAGAAAGTTAGATTCAAATCGGTAACAAATTTGGATATTGTTACCGATTTGAATCAACAACCAAAGTTGGATTTGAATCGATTAAGCACAGTGAAAGTAGCGTAACTTTCACAGTACAAAAACGTGGGTAGCACAATACCAAAAAATGACATAGCATTGAACATAAAACATAGAAAACCACGACCATATTATTCATTAATATATAGAATAATTTTTTTTATTTTGCCACTGTTATATAATGAAAGGTATAGACGATAGTACAAAAGGAAAAAAACGTTAATGATTACAATAGCAATGGGATAATTAAAGCAAAGAGAGAAGTAAACAAAAATTTCAATGTATGTATTTTTAAAGCTATAGCTACAGGCAACACCCAAGAAACGGCCAAAAATGTTCTCTACACTGTTAAAAATACTGTCTGGTTATAACCTGACACTAAGTACGTTTCTGGTTTTTAAGGTGACAATTTAAGAAAAGTTGGCTTATAAATCTACAATTTGAAAAAATTCAGCTTGTAAGCGTGCTTATAAACTTCTTTGAGGTCTTTTTGAGCAGGCCGATTTTTGGGGTTTGCTTGTACATTTATAATATCGATATCGAGCCTGAGTTCGGCTATAACATTGAGAGAGAGAGAGAGAGAGAGAGAGAGAGATAGGGTTGAATTACAATAGAATCTGATAAATAGTTCTATACTACACTTTTGATCTTAGCCACAAGAGTAGAGAGTAGAGAGAGGTAGAGAGAGAGAGAGAGAGAGAGAGAGAGAGAGAGAGAGAGATAAAAAATCTAAAAATGGAAAACACTTGGCTAGAGTGTCATGTCACAGGCATAATGTCTCTCTGTTGGTATGGTACGATTTGGGGGTCACCAAATAATACCTTACAAACAGAGCAATATTACACCTGGGACAATGAAAATGAATTTCTACAGAAAAAAACCTAAACAAAAAAATACAGATGACAAAATAAGGGGGTAAATTATATAAGAGTAGAAGTGGAGCAAAATAAATGAGTGTATATCGTGAAAAATTGTCGAAGTATCGTCTAAACCGTTTTGGAAAGTTGAAACTTGGTGTAGATCTGATCGCAAAACTCGGGATGACCCAACAAAACGCGAACAAGCCGAGTGGAAACGGGCAGTCCGTGGGTGACCACTTTGAAGTAGACGTCGTTGGGTCGGTCGCGCAATCTCTTCTTAGCCTCACCAATCTTGTGAGTGCATTCCACCGGCAGAGGGGACTTGTTGTTGCCGCCATGGAACACCGTGTGAAATCGAAGATTGGCCCAATCGAAGGGTTCGAAATCAACGTGAAGCTTGTCGACACCGGTGAGAAAACTTAGCTTCTGGAAAAATTCCCCTGCCTTCGACTCGTCCATTGTGAGAGCATCTAGATCAAGTTTGGTGTTGGGTTGCAAGAGGTAGAACACCTCGGTGACGCGTTCCTTGATCGAGTGTGCGTTCAGGAGAAACTTGTCAAAGAGCAAGTCGAATTGCTCTTTACTCCACTCGAGCAGTGAGCCGGAAGCCACTTGATCACTGACAAAAAGCTTGTCGATTTGGTTGACAAAGCCCAGCGCAAACACGCCATAACGAATCAAGAGTAATTCGGAGAGGTTGCCCGTGAAGATGGATTCGTCGATCGAGTTGCACAGACTGAACAGGTAGAGCATAAACTGGTTGAACAAGAAACAAACTAAACCACGGTCCGACTTGACACTGGAAATTTGAGACTTTTTAATGCTGCAAAGTTTTACTAAGCAGTTCTAATAAAAAAAGTAAAATAAAGATGTAAATTGTAGTTTGGAAAAATTGAAACATACCTCGACAAGCTTTTGCATGTAATCATCCTCGTTATGTCTGCGAGTCCGAGCACGGTTAGTCAAGTAAATCACCTCAAAGTCTCGCTCGTAGAGGTAGTTGATTCGAGTGATCCACGTCATGGCAAGCTTAATAGTAGTGAGCAGAACAGTGCACTCTCGCTCGGTGAATTGATCAAGCGAATAGTTAGAATCCAAGCTATCAAGTTTGACCCACTCATCTTGCATAAGAGTATCGTTTTCTTCAAAATCGAACATATTCAAATTCTGGTGAGTGAGAATAGCAATAATCTCATTTGTAATAGTCCAAGGAAGACCAAGCAATGGCTGATTTTTGTACTGGTACTTCATCATGTAGTCAGGCTCAAAGCAAATGGAATACCACGCACTGGCCAGTAGAGCGCGCTGGCTCAAATCCAAATTCGCTGCCTGTGAGTCAAACTTAGCTTGAAAGTCAGCTAACAAGTTGGCGAGCAGAATGGTTGCCATGTCGCTGCGATCCTCGTAGACATCCGACAAAAGCATCGTTTCACCATCCAAATTGAGCTGTTCCATTATCTCGACCACGCGCGATCTGTACTCCATGTAGGCTTCCTGTGCTTCTAATTTGTATCTCTTCCAACCTATTTAATTTAAAATTCAAAAAATCAACAAACACAAAAAAAGTAGTTTTGAAAGTCTACCTGATAGAACAAACTTTGCGGTGGGCTTGCTGTAGTGCTTGTTCGCAATGTTGAGAAGACTGTCCGCCAATTTGAGAACTTCCTCGATTAAACAGCATTGACGGTAAAATTGGCCAAGAATGCGCTTCGATAAGTACACTCTAAAACTTGGTCTCGTCATAAAATCTGGTCTTAGCGACTTTTGCGTAAAGAGAAATTGGCTATTCAACAAAAGTAATAAAAGTTAGCTACAGTAATGCAACAAACAAATAGGTATAGCCAACCTCGATAGACCACAGTTGTAGCCAGTCTTTTGGTAATCGAGAGCAATGCTATACTTGATTGCAAGTTTGTGGCATTCATCAGAAAAAAGACCCGCCGGATGGAAATCCGAGTACATGAGATGAGAGTTGGCCACCTGGCCCATGTTGTTATTAATCATGTACTCAATATAGAAGCTAATCACGTCGGACATTTTGAGTTGGTGATCCAACACTTCGGTTTTGCCAGAAGGAAAGATCATCGACACCTGATTCTCTCTGGGAAAGATCAGTTTGGAATTCCAAAAAATGGCATACTCATCGCCATCGAGATCACTGCCACCCATTTCGTCCGGGTGAGGCCGTTCACCTTTGCCCGGAAAGACAACACAATCCTTGATGTGGTGCAACTTGTAGATGTCTACCGCTTTGAGCTTGCGAACGTCGCCAGGCTGAAGACAAGGAAACTTGGTGACCATCACTTCGCCCTCGAGAATGATCACCTTGTCGGTTGGCCGTCCCTCTTCGTCCATCTCGGTGTACTGAAAAAATATTTCGCCATAGTTAAGTGACATGGTCTCATCTACCACTCCGAACGCCATTCGACCATTCGACTCTGGCACCTTGATGCGAGCTTTAAGCTTCAACTCATTGAGTCGGTAGTCGGCGAGGTAGCATAAAATTCGCCGGAAGAAAGGTTCTTGCAGTAAATTGATGCCATTTCGAAACAGCTTGATATAGGGCAAATGTTCGTTACGGTATGTCATGATCAACGAAAGGGCCTCGAATTGGTTCAAAAATGCTTTGGCAATTTTCGCAGTGTTTTGAGCAAAAAATCGATAAAATATTTCCGGTTTAACGTCAAGTTGATCCAGAATCATAATAAGCGGTCGATTGAGAAAGACCGATCGCGGATAGGAGTACTTGAGAATGCCAAGATGCTCATCGGGAGAGGCGAACTTAATCATGCTGTCACGGAAGATGATAGCCTTTCCTTCCACACCAGGAAAGATAGTTAGCATGCCTTTGCACCCACCGTAACGAATTTGAAAGGCACACGGTTTGTACCCACCGGTGATGCTCAGTTGTTCGATGATAATGTTAGCCAATTCTTCGGTGATCACGCCAGCACCATCGCTAAAATTGTATCGCTCGCGTTTGGTTTCCTGATAGATTCTACGATTGTCATAATATTCTGTATCATTAAAAATGGGTTTCAATGCACCCTCAATGTCTTTGGTAACGTAACGCTTGACACAGTGTTGAACGAGGTTCACTTGGGCGATGGCTTGCGAGAAGATTAGACCAAGACGTGCAACAAACTTGGCTCGATTATTGTTGAAATTGCTAAAATCACCGGCTTTGAATCGAATCCATTGTGAGTCGTGCTCCTCATTATCCTGGGCATAAAGAATCATTCCATTATCCTTCATCTGGCTTGAAGACGAGCCAAGAAAGTGATACGTTCGGTTACCAATCTTAATACCATTCAGTAGGGGATCCTCGATATTATCTCGCAAAAATTTTTCTCCTTTCGGTGAAAGATTCTTGTTGAATCGCAAAAAATTATCCTCGAGAACTGTGATGCGCAGTGCGTAATCAGCTTTAGAAATCTTGCTGAAGCGTGACTTCATCAAGGGAGTAGGTCGTTCGAAGTAAAGATGACTCGGAGTGAGCACCGCACGACGAACCAACGTTTGACAAGCCTTATTTTTCGTGATATTTCGTCTCTGAAACTTGAGTCGATCGTACATCAACGAGAGAAACTCGCACCTCACATTGACAATTTCATCGCGGCATTGCAACTCGAGACTGTAGAGACACTCCTCCAACACCGAGACATCATCCTCTCTAGAATATTGGTCAACCAATTTCAAAAAGTTTTTGACGCCTTTATGATTATGAAAGGAAGAACCACCCTCTTCCAAGTCAAGCTGATCAGCCACGGTGTACGACTTGGAAAAAAGCACCAGCGAGGCGTAAAGAATGTTGAAACGATCTAGGAACATTTCGTGAACCTCTTCCAAAGTTTGCTCATACCAACGATTGGACATAGTTTGCGCAACCTCAGATATGTGAAATGTAAAAGTCTTGTTGTTTTCTTTGCATTTCTGCGCCATATAGAGTAGATTCTGGTAGATTTCATTCTTTTTCATGACATTTTCGAAAGGAACCTTGAGGAAGTAAGCGCGAGCCATGCCAAGAAGTTTTGGGTCTGAGGCTTCATGTGAACCCCTTTGGTCAAAGTTATTGGTGCGTTGCCATTCGCCTTGCTCAGCGTAGACCAGAATGGGTGAACTGGTAACTTGAAAGTAGAGATGATACGCTTCATCGTTAGTTTTGGGCATTTGCAGAACCATGCGTTGAATAATCATCAGAGACATGTCGAGCTTGAAACGATTCGAGTCAATATTAAATTCGATGGCCAACTTATTGTTGTCAAACTTAATCTTCAATGTGTTGTTGTTATTAGAAATAATCTCATCTGGCTTGAAGATTTGGTCGTAGAATTGATGCAAGTGACTCGAAAAGTGACCCAAATTGATGAGCGAGCCAATGGCAAACTCTTCAAACTTCATATGGTACTCGGGATGAAGCAGAGTGCTTAGTTCGAACTTTTTGCTCAAAAAAGTGATTGCTGAGGGGGAAAATTCCATCTTAATCTGATCTTTATGCATAGCATCTTGAACCTTGCACATGAAGGAGTAAAACATACTTTCGTTTAACTCATCAAATGTAAAGTCAACCTTAAATCTGCAACATACAAAACAAGTGTAATCAAAAAAGGTTATAGTTGAAGAGTTATACCAACTTACTTCATCGCGTATCGGGTAATCGAGAAAAATTTTCCAATCTCAAACTTGATATTGTAGTAGCGACAAAAATCGAGTTTCGCTTCAAAATACGCCTGATTTTCGCAATCCAACTGATTGACTCTTGTTTCGTCCAATGCAAATTTCGAGTCCATATCGGGCAGAATAGGCTTGATGAATACAAACTCCAGCTTCGACTGAGAATCCGAAACAAGAGAGAGAGGTTTGGCCTTTTGGTTTACTTTGATACAGGAACGAATAAAATCGTCCCGCTTGATCATATTTTCCTCATGCTCTCTATTTCGACGCTCTTGAGCTGCTTCGAAACCATTGCAGCTGTTCATGTTCACCCCTCTCTAGTGGGTGAGTGATCCACCAGAAAAGTGCAAGAAAGAGAAAGAGAAAGAGAAAAAACTAAAGTTAATGAAACTGAAAAGAAGAAACTGTAACCGGAAATGTGAACACATTTCATGTGTACGTTCATGAATCACGTGTTTGTTAAAAAGAAACTTTGAGAACACTAAATGCGCATGCGCAAATAAACAGTATCAGATTGATACTATCTAAGCAGACAGCTTTCACATTTCAAGTGTTCTAGTTGTGTTAGTAAGATAATTAAGTAAAGTTCGAACCAGATCTAGTTAGGTTGGGTTAATTTGACTAATGCTTTGACTAAATTAGAATAGTTACAGTGATGCTTCAATTTTTACTCGTTTCATTTTTCACCAAGCCTTTGTAAGTAGTGTAGCTTTCACAATTCATAAATCGAACACTGTCTACTTCTCTCTTTTCTTCAACTTTTCTAGACAAATTCGAAGAGTAAAAACTTTGAGGCAACACTGTAGATGTGAAATTCTTAAAAAGTCATTATGATAGATTGTAGTGTTTAAGTTTTAAGTCTGTCTGATGTCTCATCAGTGAGTCATGACTCATCACTGATGAGTCGTCAGTGATAAGAATGTTGATATAAGTGACTCAGGGTCAAGAGGGACAACAGGAAAGTTTAGTGTAGTGTCCACTCTGACAACTTATAATTTATCCGCATGCGAAAAGTTTGTAAACCTCATTGATGCGTTTTTACAAAATGAAATCAGTGTTCTACAATCATCATACAAGAAAACATTGTAAAATGATTATTATTGGTGCTATAAATATTAATAATAAAATTAGAAAACACATTCATCTAGAAAATTAAATATAAATTGTTGTAAAAATAGCTAAAACATCTCACAGAACTTGGTTTGTGAGTGAAATAAATAAGGGAATAACTTTTATACTTTTAGTACTAAAGCATTTAAAAGTAAATAAAATTGAGAGTTAAAATTGCTAGCAACTCCTTCATTGAACAGTGTTAAGTACAAAAAAGTTAGAACGAAGTTATAAATAAAAAGTTATATAAGGTTTAAGAAATTCAAATTTTTTAAAGTAATTAAAGTAAATTTTCTTAATTGATTGACAAACTATTTGGTAAAACTTATTGTGAACAACAATTGAAGAACAAAAGTGAGTGACTTACCCTTTGACCTCGAGCCCATGATGAACGAAATCCACGTGCCCGAGATCGATTGTAGCCAAAGTTGGTGCGTTGCATGTCTTCACTCTCTGAGCACCAGAACAAGAATGAGAGCGGAGCTTGATTGGTTAAGGTAAACCAGTGTGCAATCGAATTTTCCAGAAACTACTGCAGCTGGCGCCTCACTCTAACTCTCGCTCTCTATCTCTCTCCCAAATAACCACTTAGGTGAAAATAGTTTCTTTTTTGGTCAATTTATGTAAATTTTTACGTTTTAGTATATTTTATGTTGTTTATCTTACTAAATATAACAATTGTTTTTAGAAAAAAGTATTGTAGTAAATAACAACTTCTTCATAAGGAAACTAGTAATAGAAATATTTTGAGAAAAAAGACGGAAAATTCAAAGTTTTCATGTAGGAAAAATGATAAAAAACAAAAAGAAAGCAAACGAAATATTGTAAAAATAAAAATTAAGTATAGAAATAATTTGAAATAATTGATAAGTATTGAATTGATGACTCCGTATCTTTTGAAAATGAAATTAAACAATAAGCACACTAAGTAAAATAAACGATCACAATAAGCTACATCTTAAAACATCTTTGAAGGCAAGGTCAAAGTGATCAAGTCTTCTACATTTACATTACATGATCAACTCGATTAGTCACAATCAATGACAGTGTGGTGAAGTTATATCTGTGAAGCTGGAAGAAGTCTTGATCTACTCACTAGATCCAACTTCAACCAAAACCCAAAGCACAATTAAGCAAAAGAAAGGAAACAATTTTATTATTCAAGCAAATAGGATCATAAAACAATAACACAGAACAGTAGAGAACAACTGCAACAAACAGAATGCTATAGTGTGTAGAGCAGACCGCGCTTGCGCGACCAGACAGTCCACGCTTAATTGCGCAGCAAGGCGCCTTAAGCCTTATAGCATGGCAGGGTATGGTGAGTAGAAACAGAGACCTAGGAATAACCGGCGTGGAATTGGCCGCTGGCGCCTATGTGGCCACAACATTTTGATAGAATAGTTGAGCAATAGCCAATTCTAAAGTGAAAAATAAGATAAAAAATGAAAGAAAATAATAAAATGAGAAATTTTGTAAGAAGAAGAAACTCGTGAAAAGACTAATATTGATCAAATGATCAACAAGCCAACAAGTTGACAATATTCAATATTCAAAACAGCCCCGCTTTCTCCTGATTGGTCAATTTGAGATGTCCCTCCACAGAGCACGTTACTCTTGATTGGATGCAATGTGGCAATGTTTACATGTTTCAAGCTTGGTTTTGTCAAAACCTAACTTAACTTTTTGGATTTTGGATCGTTGAAGATTTCGATTTGTTTCTTAAAACTGTGATTATTTAGTTATTTAAAAGAAGTTACGAAAGATGTCGATTAATCCTGAAACGTAAGTTTTCTTGTTCACATTTTATAAAATAAATACACAAATCAAGTAAATAAACATATAAATTTATTATGGGTTTCGTTTCATTTTCGTGTTTATTATTCCAACAAAATTTTATTTTGTTTGATTCTTTATTTGGCAATAATTTTGAATTTATATTTAAGATAAACACAAACTTATTTTTGTTTTTATTTATTTAGATCAAAACTACATTTATAAAAATTGTCTGTTCATTTATTCAAATTTTCTTTCGGTTATATTGTTGCAGCTCGGTTATAAGTTTTGTCATTATTTATGCTTTATTTTTATTTATTTGGATCTATTTCTAAGAATTACAAATTTAAATTTTGGTTTTATTCTTGACTATACACTCTAAAATAAATCAAAGTGCCGCTTAGTACCGCTTTACTAAAATATGAATATTTATTATATGATTAAATTATGATTAATAGAGATTATATTATACCATTATAAAAGTAAAATTTTACTAAAAACAGCCAATCTGGTTTAGAGTGTAGTTAGGATCAAAACTGTTATTTTGATGTTGATAAATTAGCTTGGTTTAAACTCGATTGTAAAAGTTGATTCTATTTTATTTATATTAGGGTGAAGATCTCATACAGCACGATCATCTGCACGGAGCACACCTCGATCGTGGGTGACGTAACGTTAGGCATCAAGAACGTGGTTCACCCGACGGCTCGGATCATCGCAGAGAGTGGTCCTATTGTGATTGGCGACTACAACCTGATCGAGGAGAACGTGACCATCCACAACCAGAGTGGCAGTCCGATGACCATAGGCAATCACAACGTGTTCGAGGTGGGCTCCACCTCTCGCAGTCCTCACATCGGTGATATGAACGTGCTCGAGGCCAAGTGTGAATTGGGCTCACTCACCAAGCTCACCTCGGGCTGTGTGATCGGAGCCAAGTGCCGGGTGAACTACGAGGAGACACTCGGCGAGAACACGGTCATCTTCGGGGCCAACTGCCAGAGGAGGATTCAACACGAACGACCCTCCAACCAGATCGCTCAGATCGAGTTCTTGGGCAAGGTGCTTCCCAACTACCAGAGGATTGAGAAGCCTAACTTTCGGCTGCCCACCACACTTCAGTCACCCACCTCACCAACACAGAGCTGATCAACTCACATTTTGGGAAATATTAATAACCTAATATATTTATTACCAAGTAAACATTACGATGTAACAATAAAAGTAAGGCACGCAAAACGTATGGCAATCTGGAATATGAAGATCTCCTATGGTTTGTTAAGATATTGTCGTATATACTAAACACACGTTGACGAGTGCAAAAGTTAAATACTTGAGAAAAGATTCTCCTGGAGCACGTTTGACTTGCTCAACCAATTTATAAAAAAACTTTATTTTTTTGACTGTTTGATTTGGTCAAACTTTTCAAGAATCGTTTTGCAACGCAAAAATCCGGACTCAAAAGACATAATCATCTCAAATCATTTAAAGAATTCCATTGTAATATCTAATCCTTCGGAATAGTAAACTTGATGGCGAAGCCGATCTTCCATGATCGGCTTCATGGTCATATATCAAAGTCTGGCCCAACTTTGATTTGATACGCCGAGGCGATGGAGGACCCGCTTAGGGCCAGACTAGATGATCCTTAAGCTCATCTGAGCGCTTTACAAAGAGGTTATCGACTTTTGCGGCCAGCAATTCCTATAAATAATTTGAAAATTAATAATAAAAATAAATTTATTTAAAAAATACCGTGCATGTTGAAGGCGAATTTTTCTTGACAATTCTCAACAGTTACTTTGGAAAGTGCAATATGTATATTGAAAAGTAAAGTTCAAAGGCAAGATTTGAAAGGTCCGAGAAAACTTTCGAACACACACGAAGAAGAAGATTTTTATTTAACTCATCTTCACTTCAAGAATCATCATCATCTGATATTTCAGGAAACTCATAGCTATGATCAGTCAAAATTTCAGGGTGATCGCGTTTGACGTGCCCGATAAATCCTCTTGAAGTAGAATACAAACGGTTCCAGATGAATTTGAAGAAAATAATTTTAGCATTGACATTCGATGTAGTAAAATTTTTTTTCCAATTTAAAAAAAAGATTGAGCCATAGCTTTAACATGGTTCATATTGACATCTTTAAATTGAGTTTGGTCTTTAGGTCTTGAACTATATTAATAAAGTAAAAAATGGAATATATAAAATAGAAAATAATAACGAAAATATAAATTACTTAGTAGACAGTTAAAACTCTGTTCCTTCACATATTGAAGCATGTCAATATCTGGTTTATGAACTGGATTCGACTTTTCCGGAAACAAAACAGCCATTTTTAGGTTCGTAAGCCTTTTTAGTGCCTTTCCACTTGACTAGCACAACCGTGCATGATTTGCTTTCAAAATTATTTATAAAATGAATATTGCTGCCACGTGTTTGCAAGTTCCTTTGACCCCTACTTGATAGTTGCAATAAGCTATAAATTTTATAAGGTTATTTATCTTACATACATTTATTATAAAGGTTAACAACAAAACTTTCATAGTATAAAACTAACAATACCTTTATTTTAATTTTGTATAACGGATTCATAGTAGAAGTGCAGCAGACATTTATCTCAGTGGATTCATCCGACACTTGAAGTTCTTCTTCAACTTTGGAAACATGGTGACTTTTGTACAAGTTCTCCCCGTTTTGAAGAGCATCGCCTAAGAACCATGAATCACTAACTTTGATAAGCTTAAAAGCAGCAGACTTGGTGATTTGGCCATTGTAATTTGCATTTACTAAATACAAGCACAAAACAGCAATCCGGAAACTGACTTTAAATTGTAACCGGAAATAAGAAAGTGAGGCGTCAAAGCCTCACTATCGATACTATCGGTGGACTCATTCGTCATGCATGCAGTAAAAGTCAAATGCAAGGAAAAGAAATAGACATGTAGGTCGCAAGCCTACAAGAAATTCATCACCGATTCGAATCTAACTTTCATTGTTGTGATTCAAATTCATCACCGATTCGAATCTAACTCTAACTTTTGTGATTACATTTTTAACCAAATCGAATCTGTGTTATAATTCAATTAGATTTGTTACATAACCTATCGAATTATGATAACTCGTGTTTGACCTCAGTGGCTTTGTTCTGTTTTTTACAAAAGGTAAAAAACGCTTTTGTAAAAAAAATTTATTACTTTCCCATAAATGATGATTTTTTATCTCTAAAAAGCAATATTCAAGAAAAGAGTATCCTCCTCGAAGAGTCACATGATTCATGAACGATCCCTGTGAGTTTCCCGGAACTTTTGAGGAAGAGTGCAGTGAAGGTAGAGTGGGCGGGACTGGTCGAAATTAAGTTCCACAGAAACGCAAAAGTTCTATTTTTCGAACTTTATTTGCTCACTCACTCACTCGCTCGCTCTCATTCTCACTCTTCCTCTTCCTCTTTCTATGACCAACAGTAGTATCATCCAAAAGTAATACTTTTGTCTTTGCGTTTTGTCTCTCGTTCTCTAACTTTTTTTAAAAAGAAGATGTCTTACGACAATTATCGACAGGTAAGTTTGTAGTGTTTTGGGTCAATTAAAATTTTTTTGTTGTTTGACATTTTGTCTGTCATAATACAAGGGTCCTTATTATGGGAAACGAAAGCGAGAATTCACGCCACGATGTCCTCTTTGCACGTCGAAAAAGTTGGAAGGCTCGAACCACTGGTTCTTCACTTGTCCGGAGTTTCTCAAGCTTGACCTCGTGAATCGATTCCTTGTCGCATCGGACTGCAACAGCTGTCTTCGATGTCTCAGTCACCGAGCCAATGGCCGATGTCTTAAGGTGTGCGGTCACGTTGTGGGTGAGCAAGTTTGCCATCATCATCTATTTCATCCAGTCGATTAACTCAAGATGGACCATTTGTGTCAATGTTCAAAGTTGATGTATCAATTCAAATATTAAAATAAATTGGGACATTTTTAATTTTCAAATGTTTTAATTTGGTTTCTTTTGTTGTACAGTGGTAATAAATTATTTCTTTAGATAAAATTGTTAGATCAAAATTGTTTATTAATTTTAAACTTAAAACATTTAAGCATAGAACAAAACTTATTACCGTGACAAAGAGTATTAAAATTGGTCTACTTTCATATAGCAAAACTTTAAAGGGCAATACTTTAGTTGATGATAAACTAATTCATATTGATTAGAATTCGCAAAGTTATGCACAACATTCGAATCGAATCGGAATAAGATTCTAATCATAACACAGAAAGTTAGATTCGAATCGGTTAAGCATAGTGGAAGTAGCGTATCTCTCACAGTACACTTTTATAGCGTAAAACCACGTAAAATGTACGTTTTTAAACGTACACGAAACGCAAAATAGTCCCGTAACATATTAGACAAAATTTCGTACGCGTAAATGTGTTCGTGCAAGTTTTGTGTAGACCGGTTCTCTTGTAACAATATACAAACAATGTTAAATATACAAATCATGTTAAAAAGTATCACAGTTTATAACAACAAAGTCTCAGCAAGACTGTCGAACATAACATAATATAATAATAAGTATATAAGTGATATTAAAACAGAAACAATAGGAAAATTTCAATTAAAAAAACAAGATAAAATTAATAATTCAATAATGAAAAAAATATTATAATTAGTAAAAAAAGTTGAAATTCTTAAGTACTTGTGGGTAGAGTGAGAGATTGCTACTAATAGAGTGCTGCAAACATCAAGTCGGTAGGCTTTGGTTTGCCACCACCCGCCACCAGATTCGATGAGGACTTCTGTCTCACCTCCAGCGCAGAACCGTCTAGTGATGGTCGGTTTTTTATGGTTTCATCTGCAAAAAAACATACAATTATACAGTGCTACCCCAGGAGCACGCATACAAAATAGAAAGGGAAATCTGTTGTGCGCATGCGTTGCTCTTTGTGTTGTGCATGCTTTT
>WURS02115099.1:0-22970 GCA_011762765.2 Rhinocypha anisoptera | reverse complement strand
TTTGAAATTGTAGGATTATAAGCCGACTTGTCTTAAATTGTCACCTTATAAACTGATTTTTTTAAAATTGTAGGGTTCTAAGCCAACTTTTCTTAAATTGTCACCTTATAAGCTGACATTTTTGAAATTGTAAGATTATAACCAGAAACGTGCTCAATGTCAGGTTATAACCAGACAGTATTTTTAACAGTATACAGTACTTTGTCTGTACCGTCAGGGAGCTTTTAGACCGTACCAATCAAATTTGTCTAAAATTTTTTTCAAACAAAACTTTATGAATAATTTAGTTAGTTTATACTAACAAAAGTTAAAAAACAAAAATTATTAAAAATTTATCGATAAATTTAGAGTTAAATTCAAACTTAAATTGATCTAAAATGACTCTTTGAAAGTTTGTCTTTTGGATCAAATAAATATTCTATTTAAATTTTTTATGTGAGTCTAGACTACTTCAAATACTGGAAATTATCTATTTTTAAAAAATTGAAAAATAAGTGTTAACAGGTGTTTTAGTGCACTGTTAAAAATACCGTTTAATTATAACCTGAAATTGAGCACGTTTTTGTTATAAGCTTACAATTTCAAAAATGCAAGCTTTTAAAGTGATAATTTAGAAAAAGTTGACATAACTTTACGATTTTAAAAAATTGAGCTTATAAGCGTTAATTTTTTAAAATGTGTGCTCATAAACTTACAGGTTTAAATTGAAAGTCTATTACAAAGACTTGTCGAGTTATAACCAGAAACGAGCTTAATGTTAAGTGAGTGACTGTACGTTCTCTGTGTACGGTTTCTTACTCTACACTGTTCTTTGGCCACTCCCACCAAAAAAGAATGAGTGTGTGCTATGCTTATAACCGGACAGTATTTTTTTTAACAGTGTGACAAGTACATCCAGTTGAATTGTACGTTGATAGTTTAGTTGTATAGTAATCTATTCTATTCAAACCAACTGTTTATCTGATGTGTGAATTGACACTTTACTGCTACTCTTTTGTGTTGAATTGGTCTCACAGGAACGCCAGCACCGAGTATCGTGTGGACCAAATCAGACGGGACACCACTCACACCGGTGTCCGGTCTTCGGCAGATTCGCAAAGACCTGCTCACCTCTCAACTAGTCTACCTGCCCTTCTCGGCATCGAACTACCGGCAGGACATCCACTCGGGCATCATTCGGTGTGTGGCCAGCAATTCCGCCGGAGCCATCCAGAGTCAGGACGTTCACATTCGTGCCAGTAAGTCGATGATTATGCAACAAACACACACACATACAGATACAGCAGAAATCGGACACTAAAATCTAACTAGACTCTTTTTTCTCGCAACTAATCATAGACTTGAGTAAAATTCCATAGTGAGAGAGAAAGAGAAATCTACAAATCGAACCTGCCAATCAGTATGAGAGACACACCCAGATGACAGTGAATGAGAGTGAGAGTAAGAGAGAGAGAGAGAGAAAGAGAAAGTGTGAGTACACGCGTGCAGCCAATTGGCACCTTGATTAAGCACACAGATCGATTGCCCACCAATATATGTTTCTCTCTCTCTCTCACTGTATTTGGGTGAGTGAATGATATCAATCCCTCCTTAGTAACTCACGCTCACCTAACCAGAAGTATTAATTATTGACCATTCTTTCTCTCTCTCACCCTCTCATTGTATGTGTCTCTACTTTGTTTGATTTGTACCCCCCCTTCTCTCTCTCTCTCTCTCTCTCTCTCTCTCACTTACTTGCTGTACTCAAATAGACCATTAATAGACCACAAAAACATATACACCTGATCAAAAGGTACCACTTTGGGAGTTCTTTTTCTCACATGTTTCTCTCTTATTCTTATTTTTCTCTTTCTCTTTCAACATCATAAATTTCCCATGTGTGCTAGATGAGAGGTGTTAAATAGTGAGAAAAATAAATAATACTCTAAATTAAGTATAATAACAGAAAAAGCTAACCAGATGTATTTACATAGGAGAGTTTCTTTGTTTAAAAAAATATTTGCCAAAAATTTTCTGCAGCTATTTTTAAAGAATTTTTTTGTGAGTTATTGTTTCACAAACAGCAACAAAACACTATAAAAGAGTTATTTTTTCTTGAAAACCTTAAACCTACGTATTAAAGTATATGAAATACAAATTTTTTTCTTGATCAAGTCATTAATCTCCTCTGACTTCTAGTTACTATATTTATAAAATCAACTTTTTCTTTTCTCTTTACTTACTGTATATAATATCAAATAATATAAATCATTTTTAATTCTTTTACTTTTTTACTCTTTCATTTTCTTACACACACGGACAGAAAAAAGGGATGAAATCAGAGTAGAAATCGGAGCTTTGTGGCTTGAAGAGATTGAGAAAGTGAAATTCAAGAATATCCTTCTCTTTCTCTCTTGTTAGGTTTACTTCACTTATTTTTCTTTTTTTGAAAAGAAAAGTGTTTTCTTCAAAGAATCTCTAAATTATTTATTAGCCTTAATACCACCCTTTTCTCTCTCTCTCTCTCTCTCTCTTTCCCATACCTTTTTTCTCTTGAGAAGACTAAGATTTTTCTGTATATGTATTGTGTGTGTAGAGAGAGACAGAGAGAGAGAGTATGATGTCGAGAACCTTTTTTGCTCTCTTACTCTTTTTATTTCTTTTACTTTTTATCTCTCACTCTTTCTCTCTCTCTCTCTCTCTCTCTTTCTCTCTCTCTCTTTCTCTTTCTCTATCTTAAAAGTTGCAAGTTATTCATACTGTGATGGGTGATAATTAAGAGATGCCTATGGCAGCGGGGAGTTGGTGTGTGGTGTGCCAGAGTTAGATTTGCTTCGCTTGTCAGCACGGAACTTAGTCTGAGAGAGAGAGAGAGAGAGAGAAAGAAAGAGTGAGAGAGAGAGAGAGAAAAAGAGAATTAATTTTAAAGAATTAACTCAGTCAGTTTCGAGATAGAATAAGAGTTGGAAAAAACGAGTGAATGAGAATAAAGTAAAGAGAAGTTTTATGGAGTTGAAAAAAGAAGAAAGAGATATAGTTGTGAAACAAGTCTAGGAACAATGAGAGAGTTGGAAGAAAAAGCCGAATAGTTGAGAGAGTGAGCGAGAGAAAATAAAGAAGAATAAAAGTAAGTCGGTAGAGCTTTTGTTTGTTGGTTCACTTCTCTCTCTCTCTCTCTCTCTCTCACCCTACTATCATTCTTTTTTCAATGTGTGTGTAAATAGTAAGTTGAGTAAAATAGAGACAGTAGAGACAAGTAGGAAGAAGAAGCACAAATAATTACAATGGAATGCACACAGAGGTAGAGAGAGAGAGGGAGAGAGAGAGAAAGAGAGAGAACTAAGAAGTTGGATAGGATACCCATAACAAATAGGCAAATGCAAACACACGCACACTGACACAGTCATCAAAACCAAGTGATGATAGAAAATAATGGGTGAAAATACAAAACAAACTAATTAATTAAATATAATATACAATAGACGTTTTATAGTTATTTTTGTTGTTGTTGTTTTCGGATTAGTGTTCTCAATGGAGTCTAAAATTCAATTTTATCTAATTGTTCTAAAAAAAAGTTTTAAGAAAATTTGTACTTTAATAAAGTTTTTTTAGCAAAGAAACTTCCCAGAATTCTCATATGTTGAACTAAATAAACCAAGTTGACTTTTTCTGTGATTCCTATCTAAATGAACAGAATCAAATTAAGGATTGTTCTTAAATTAAGTGACTCAATAGTTTCAATTTTATCACTCACTTCTATGCGATGATTTTTTTGCCAAAAAACACTTATCAATGAAGGAGTATTCGAAAATTGCTCATCTTCACCCCCAGTTTTGCATATTTTACACTTCACCATAACGTCATCTGTGAACGCGTTAAAAGAGAAGCTTCTGTCAACAGTTTTTCTTGTTTCACATGCGCTCAATAACGCTACCCAAATATCTTTTGTTTGAGCACAGATGAATGTGTGCACATTCACTCGGTGTACTTCTATGGTATTATTATTATTATACTGTATATAAATTAGTACTTTTTTATTGTGTACAGATAGAAACCATAAAAACAATTTACTTTTTTTTATTTTAGTCTATTTTTCCATTATCATCCTCATCATCATTGTCTTTTTTGCATTCCGAAAATTGTTTTCTCAATTCGAAAACCTCTCTCTCTCTCTCTCTCTCTCTCTCTCTCTCTCTCTCTCTCTCTCTCTCTCTCTCTCTCTCTCTCTTTGTGATTTCATGTTGTCTTTTTTGTTTTCTTTATTTTTCAACTTTTTCTTTGAGATAATTTCTCAACTATTTTACTTTCACTCACTCCCACTCTCTTTCTTTTTTTGGAAAAATTCCGTTTTTCTTTTATTTTGTCTCTCTCTCTCTCTCTTTCACACTCTCACCATACCATCGCCCAGTGAGCCAAATTGTTTTCTAAGCCTGCCCCACTTTATTCTCTTTTTTTACTCAAGGATGCTTACTTTTCAATTTAGCGGCAAGTTTTTGAGGAAGAAAAAAACAAATACATCTTTCAAGTAGTGAGAGAAAGAGAGAGTATAAACAAAAGTTCAAACTTTAAAATCTTTAACACCGTCATCATCATCTCATGGAATTCTCCTGTGAATTTGTTTTGTAAAATAAAAAGGAAAAAGTCTCAACTTATCAACCTTTTATTTTTGTGTTTCTTTTTCAATCTAAACAATATATAATATATTGATTCGGTTTGATTTAGAAAAAAATATAGTTTAAAGAGAGATGAAAATTTCCGGTTGACCTCTAGACCCAAGTTTATAGACTTGGAACTAGACACTATTGCACCATGGAAAAATATATATTGGACTCGTATATAAATAGTGTGAATGTAAGTGAAAGAAGATATATTGGGAGTTAAGAGAAAAGTGTGTGTGTGTGTGTGTGTAGAGAATTCGGGCGTTTCACAGGCCAATAAGCAATCTTGCAACTCTCTCTCTCTCTCTCTCTCTCTCTCTCTCTCTCTCTCTTGGAATATAAATCCAGTGAGAAAGTCAGTCAAGTCTGGCTTGGTTGAGTCGGTTGAGAGGCCAGTTGTCATCTCACCCCAGCCAAGTGCCAAGTGTCAAACTGGAAGAGTAAGAGAGAGAGAGAGAGACTTGCTGCCCATTCTCTCTCTCTCTCTCTCTCTCTCTCCCAATGAGAAACTTTTTCCCGAGGACCAGTGAGAGTCAAAGCCATGGGACAGCTGGCTGCATGGCCCACTGACTGAACTCTCTCTCTCTCTCTCTCTCTCTCTCCAACACACTTCTGATGAGACGATAATATGGCGACGACAGCAGCACTCGCCCGTGCTAGACTGCTCGATTTCAATTTCTCTCTCGTTCTCTTTTTCTATTACTTTCTTTTTCTCGGACCCAGAGAGAGAGAGAGAGAGAGAGACGAACCTCGACAGCAAATTAAATCGACACCACAGCATCAGCATCACCACAGAGAAACAATGCCAAACAGAGTGTGTGTATGTGTATATATTTTGGCTTCTTCTTCTTCTTTCCCCCAATCAGAAATGCGCCAATGCCATTATTATTGACGAAAAAGAGAGAGAGAGAGAGATTGAGAGAAACCTTTGATTGAACTGTCAACGCATTAACGACAACGACAGTATGAGTTTGGTAAAGAGCCCTAAATCGAATCTTACTAAAAAAGTAAGTATGTAAGAGAATAAGTGGGAAAAATAAGTGTAAGAGATGGAAATTAAATACAAGAAGAGGAGAAAGTTGGTGTGTTTCATAATAACCAAAAAATAGTAAACAATAATCTTGGCAAATTGAATTGTTGTGACTAGGCATAAATCTTATTATTATTATGATTGTCTTACAATATTTTTAATTTTTTTCTAATACAAAAAAATCGAAAACGTTTGTTTATTTTTTTTTATTTTGATTTTGTAATTTGTTAAAAATCAATATTTACTTCTCTCTCTCTCTCTCTCTTTCTCTCTCTCTCTCTTTCTCTCTCTCTCTCTCTCTCTCTCTCTTTCTCACTCTCTCTCTCTCTCTCTCTTTCTCACTCTCTCTCTCTTTCTCACTCTCTTACTCTCATTTTATAACTTTATTGTTTCTTTACCAATGTGATTCGACAAAAGCCAATCTAATTGTCCATCTCATCCGCTTTGCGCCAACTTGGGTACACCTCATCAGTCCGTGGTGCGTGTTGGTCATTGAGAGAGAGAGAGAGAGAGAGAGAGAGAGACTCATCTAGAATTCAATTAGAGAGTGAGCCCCAAATATATCTATATATTCGCCTAAATGAAGCAAGCCTCTCAGCTTCTGTAACGCCTCAAAACTTTGTCCGTGTATGTGTGTGTCCATGTCCACTCTGATTGCAATCGAGAGGCCTAAGAGAGAGAGAGAGTCTAAGCTTGATCAAACAGAGAGAAACTCTGAACGTTTTGTCTTTGTTTCTTTCCATCTCTCTCTCTCTCTCACTTTATTCTTAATGTTGATGAAGATGACTAATTTAGCTAGGAAAAGAAGTAGCAAAAGAGACTGAGACAGAGACAGGGATGGAGAGAGAAACACACACACACACAGAAAGATACGAACGTGATGGCACGTTCCAGAGAGAGAGAGAGAGAGAGAGAGAGAGAGAAAGGACACTAGCCAATGGTCTTGGTGGTCGTCCTTGGCGGTAGGGGCAATTAGAGAGAATGAGAGAGAGAGAGAGAGAGAGAGAAAACAAATTGTTGTATGTGAAAGAGTGAGTATAAGAGAGAGAGAAGGACCCAAGTCCCTAGTCAGGCCGCCGGGATAGAATTAAAATAAATCATTAGAGATGGTGAGTTTCTTCAGTGATGATGATGATGACGATATTCAGCCAAGCACGAACAAACACGACGAGACACAATTGCGAACCAAACACATCTTCGGCTTAGATCGATCATCAACAACAACAACAATAACAGCAACACAAAAATGCAAGCTTTGGACGCAGAAAACGATAAACGAACCAATCGAACTGAGAGAGAGAGAGAGAGAGAGAGAGAAAGAAAGAAAGAAATCCTGAGAAAGCATAGACATAGACATATACTCACAAACAGAGAGTGAATTCTTGTGCCTAGGCATAATGCTAATCCGCCAACTCTCGCTCGCTCATACACTCACTTCGTAGAATCTGGGAGAGAGAGAGAGAAGGAATCGGCTTAGAATGTCTTCTTCTCTTGGACGGATTACAAGACGATTCTCATTACAAACGAGGAAGAAAGAGAGAAGCACCAAACGCGAATTTAGACAACTTATAAAGGGAGAGAGAAACTTCATTCAAAGCTTCAGTGTAGAAGATATTTATTTTGTTAAAAGCTCTCCTTTTTTGTTGAGACAAGTAAAGAGAGTTACTTCTGTTGGAAAACGTTTTACTCGACTCTGACTTTTCTATCTCTCTCTCTCTCTCTCTCTCTCTCTTCTTTACTTTTAGCTTTAAAGTTAATGAGAGGGAAACTAGATGAGAGAACCAGTAAGAGGGAGAGAGAAAGAGAGTGAGCGAATTAAATCCACTCGATAACTTGTATAAGATGTACTGTACACGATGATGATGACAAAACTAGTAGGTTGACTTTTTAGTTCGTTTTATATAAATCACAAGAAACATTTTTAAATCTCTTTATTTTTCTTAGTTTTTATTTTCTACGTTTAAATTTAATGAGCCTGGTCTAGTTATAGTTGTTACACTTAACAACAAAAAAATTGTTCAAACCCCTGAAAGTCAAACTTCCCTGCATTGCATTTTGCATCAGGGCAACAAAACGATTTACAAAAATATTTTAATGATGATTGTAATTTTATTAAGTGTCAAAACAACAGAAATTAAAAAAAACAAGAATGAAAGGAATAGTTTTACTGAGGCGTAAGGTATGTTTGAGGTATAAAATAAAATGGGAAGGTTACATTTCTCTCTCTCTCTCTCTCTCTCTCTCTCTCTCTCTCTCTCTCTCCCTAATTCTCTCTCGTGTTAAGTTTATACAATTTTCTCCCTTTTCTCGTTCTAGTTTTTGGGTTATGTAAATGGCATATTCTTTGAAAAGGAGAACAAGTTTCTCTCTCTCTCACTTTCACTCTCTTTCTTTCAGTGTGCAAAACTGTCACCGAACGAGTGGGGCAGGGACCACAAGGACTGTTTGATTGATTATTGCGCCCATTTGGCCAGAGAGAGAGAGAGAGAGAGAGAGAGAAAGAGAAAGAAAGAGAGAGGGAGAGAGAGAGAGAGAGGAAGGGAGAGAGTGCACCAATGACGTGTATGTGTGTGTATGGGTCAATTTCCTCTTGAAATCAACTTGAAAAGAGGAAATTCATTATAAAAACATTTCCCGAGAACTTTTTCTCACAATTTACTCAGATTGCGAAAAAAAACAAAAATTCAATTATATTAATTTAATTTTCTATTAATACATTTTTCCTATAATAATACTAGGTCATTTTTGGGGGCAAACAATGCACTATTATTTTGTATTTCATTTAAAATATAAAATTGTACAAAGAAACCAGTTTACGCAGACATTCAGACAAAACTCCGGGTGAAAATTATCAATTTAGCTAATTATTAATGATGATTACGTGAAGGGGAAAGAAAGGCAAAATCAATTAACAATATTAATTTTGTTAATTTTCTCATTTCTATATTCCTATTGTCATATTTAAATTTTTAAACAAAAATGTAAAATATAATAATATAATAAACGAGGTCAATTTTTTAAAAACAAAAATAAAAAACGTCATATATGAAGGGAAAGGAAAAATTAAAATTAATTTAATTCTGCTGACTCAACACAGACCTAGTGAGCAAAATTTTTCTGCCTACTCAGAAGCCAATTTTGTCGCTCTCTCTCTCTCTCTCTCTCTTTCTATCTTTTTCTCTTTCTCTCTCTCCTCTCTTTATCACTCACACTATCCTATATTGACTATACACACATTGGGTGAGAGAAAGAAAGAGAAATTCGAAAGAGAAACAAAAAGACACAAAATAGTGATACAAAAACCAAAAGTTGATGGAAAATTCCGCTATGGTGGAAAAAAATGTAGAACAAAATGTGACCGATAAGTGGAGGAAAATTTACCCGTTTTCAATACTTATTTTTCCACACTCATATTATTTTAATAAAAATAATAATATTATTATTATTGTTTGAGAGATACATTGCAAAAAGTCAGAAAATATGGTAATTTATTTCTTTTGAAAGGAGAAATTGAAATAGAACAGAGAAAAGTGAAAGTGAGTGTTTAAAACATATGTATATGTGTTTAGTCATCGATTTTTAAGTAGAAAATTTTTTAATAATACAATTTTAATGAAAATTTTTCCAATATATTTTGTAGTCCGGATTCTCTCTCACTCATTGTTTACACCGGTTTCAGTAGAAGAAGTCTTGTTGTTGGTATTATCGATTCTTTTTTCACTTCTCTCTCCTCTCTCTCTCTCTCTCTCTTTCTCTCTCTCTCTCTCTCTCCTCTAAACCCGCGAAAACAAGCCAATCAATCAATTCAATTAGGAAATCGTGTTTCTCTCTCTCTCTCTTTTTTTTTGCAATCGAAACTTGCAATTGTCACACCAATGACAGCATAAGATACATTAGAGAGAGGGACTTCTCCATAGCCCATCAATGCGCATGCGTAAAAAATTTTATTTAGAAATTTACTTGCAAAAGTAAATAATTCACTTATTGCACTGGTTTGATGAAATTCTGTAACTGTTACCTATATTAAGTATAGGAAAAATATATAAGGATATATAAGTTTTAATTTTGTATGTACTGAAATTCTAGATTCACTTTTTGCGGTGTTATTATTTCCAGTTATGTTGTCAAATAAACAAACCAAAAATTCTTAATAAAATAACCACAAAACTGTCTCGAAAGAGAGAGAGAGAGAGAAAGAAAGAAAAACTGACGTACACAAGACAAACTTTTATATAAAACAGTTGCAATCGATCATTCTCTTTCTCTCTCTCTCTCTTTTCCCTCTCTATGTTTGAGAGTTGAGATTCAGTTCGTGTGTAGAGTGTATACAGTTCGCAATGTTGACTGTTGGTCGTCATAAATCGCTCGTTGAGACTCTCCCACTGCGGATGGAGATAAATCGACGCCGATAGTGAGTGAGAGTAAGTTGGAGTGAGAGAGAAAAAGAGAGAGAGAATTTGGCGACAATATGTCAGCAGAACCAACCCAACACAGACGCACACACAAGACCAGCTCTATCAGTTTTTTGGGTTAGAGTCCAGTTCTCAGTCTGGTCACTTGCAATCTCGTATACGGTGGCTTCTCTCTCTCCCCTTCTCTTTACTCCCCCCTCTTTCCTCAGTTTTGTTAATCGAATTTCGATTGACGAAATAGAGAGAGAGAGAGAGAGAGAGAGAGAGAGAAGAAACAAAGTCTATCGGACGCTCCACCGAATCGTGCACTCTTCTCCTTGACTGCATCGTTCTTTCATTACTCTCTCTCTCATTCGATACAATTCACTCTGTCGCTGATATACGATACACGATGCAAGATCTCCCAGACTATTTTGGATTTTCTCTCTCACTTCTCTCTTCACTTTATTCAGCCTTCATTTCTCTCTCCACTTGTCAATCAGAGAGAGAGAGAGAGAGAGAGAGAGAGAGAGAGAGAGAGAGAGTTGATAGACTCAACACACACACATACTCGTAAATCACTGGAACGGGTCAATCAGTCATTGCATCGTCCTCTCTCTCTCTCTCTCTCTCTTTCAGTTTCATTTTATCCATCTCGGTCCTAACGGTAACTCCGTTAGGGCTTTACTTTTTTCGCGTTATTCTCTCATCTCCAAACAATCTGCTGACAATTGCTAAAAATAACAAACAAAGTGAGAGAAATAGAAGAGAGGATCTAAAATAAGAAGAATAGCTCTGGAACGCGCTTCTGGAGGAACGAAAAGTTTGGGATCCTCAACCCTCCATCTCTCCTTCATTCTCTTTTTCCCCCACTTTTCCCATTTGTCAGAAAAATTATCTTTTTTTCGCCAAATACTTTTTTTCAACTCACTCACTCTCTCTCTCTCCCTCTCTTTCCCTTTTGGTACTTTCAATGAGAGAGAAAGAGAGAGAGAGAGAGAGAGACAACACGCTTAGATGGACCCGGTGAAAATTGAGTTCCTTCGAGTGGCAAGCAAGAAGGCCAACCAAGAAGACGTTGAATCGTAATCACGAGAGAGAGAGATGGAGAAAGAGAGAGATGGAGAAAGAGAGAAAGGGAGAAAGAGAGAGAGGGAGAAAGAGAGAGAGGGAGAAAGAGAGAGAGAGAGAGAGGGAGAAAGACTGGCGAAAAAAAGGTGGCAATAAGGTTTTTATACGAGTTAGAATGAGAAAAATAAAACAAAGAGAAAGAGAGAATTGGATTTGGTTGTTTTTCCAGAGTTGAGTGTGATGATGATGATGATGATGGCAATGATGATGTCGATGTTGTTGTTGTTGTTGTTGAAAATATAAGCAAAGAATGAGAATGAGTGAAGGGCAGAGAGAAAATAGAAACATTGAGTGTGTAAATTGGACGGTGAGTCGGTGAAGCGTGGTAAAGATGTGGTGACGGTGAAAGGGGGTTTTGTGGGGATAGTTAGCCAATCAAGAGAGAGAGAGAGAGAGAGAGAGAGAGAGAGTAAAAAGTGAAAGAATGAGGGAGAGAGAGAAAATAGAATGAGATATAAAATTGGAAATGAGAGTGAGAAATGGAATATAAAATAAGAAAGTCAAAATAAAAATAAGGAGAAAAAATAGAATGATAAAAGAATGAAACATGTAAACTTACAAGCTTTGTCAATGATAAACTATGTATTTTTATTTATATAGGAGATAAAATGGACTTATTGATAGTACTAGTTTATCTGTGGCAATAGTAAGAAATAACTCAATGGTATTGATGATAGTGAGGAACACCTCAATGGTATCGATGATAGTGAAAAACATCTCAATGGTATCGATGATAGTGAAGGACAACTTAATGGTATCGATGATAGTGAGGGACACCTCAATTGCATCGATGTTGCAAGAGAAAAGCCTTTCACACTGTTTCTCCATGTTTAGAGTATGCGCATGCGTCTAGTTGTGTTCTTTATGACATTGTTAACGTTTTTTCCCAGTCGACGTATTACGACACGTTTTAAGAGTAGAAAGGTAAAAAGAATAGAAAATGATATTAGCGCTTACATGTACCCATTGCTTATGTTGATTAATACCGATTCTTTCAAAATAGTCCTAAGTGTCGGATTGGGTTAAAATAGATTGGAATGTATCAGATTATCTAATTTAATTGAGTTTGAAATTATAAAATATACTATCGGGTTGAGTTACAATAGTTTGGGTTTTCTCTTTTTCTCTTTGTTATGGATTAATATTCTCACAAAAATAATGCAAGAGAGAGGAAGATAGAAAGAAAGAGAGAGAGAGAGAGAGAGAATTGATCGAAAGTGTAGAGTATCAAACAAAGAAAAAAAAAACATTTTTAAAGTTTAAATCTATGTAATTCAAAAAATCTTTCTACATTTTTTCTTTCTCTCTCTCTCCATTTCTCTTTCTCCTTTTCTCACTATTTGACTTTAGATTTCTTTGAATAATGATAATCATTTTGGTCCAAACTGATATTCTCTACTTTTCTACGTCTTCTTCTTCTTCGTCATCATTTTTTCCAATTCTCATTCTATTTCTCCTTCTTTTATGAATCTTCTCTTTTGAGCTTGAATCGAGCTGCAAGCTGTTACCAACACCACACTGAGGCTACGTAGGAAAAGAAGAAGAAGAAGAATATAAGATGAGAAAGAGTGAGACTGAGAAGAATCTTTACAATGACTATAAAGGAGTGTGAGTGAGAGTAAGTGAGAAAAAGAGAGAGAGAGAAAGGATGGCGCGTCAGTTGTCGTAATTGAATCACACACACCAACTGGCCGACCGAGAGTGAATTGAATTGCGGTAATGTGGCACGCGGGTGAATGAGAGAGAGAGAGAGAGAGAGAGAGAGAGAAATTTTAGCTTTGCTTTGGTTTAGAGACCCTAACAGAACCAACCAACTTCTCTCCTCCTCTCGGCAACAATTATGAAAAAGAGGAAAGAGAGTGAGAGAGTGAGTGAGAGAGAGAGAGAGAGAGAGAGAATGGGAGAGAAAAGAGTGGGAGAGAGAAAAAGAGAGATTTTTAAAAAATTTCTGTTAGTGACAAGACGTGCTGTGTGGTTGGAATAGTGTGCAATTTGTATTGCTAACTGAGTTAGTATAGAAAAGAGTGAGAGAGCGAGATATTATATTCAGAAATTCTAATTTTAATTTAAAGTCTATTTAAGTTAAGTAAAATATAAAAATTTTTAATAATAATTGAGAAAAAAATACAGAAAATTTTTAAAATTGGGTTGCAAGTGTAATGAAAAATGAGTGAAAATTGAGAGGGAAAATGGAAAGTAGTGATTGAATTAACACTCGGCAACTTGTACATGTGATGTATTAAACAAGGTAGAATTCATCAGAACTAATTACTCTATATAATAGTCTCTTTCTCTCTCTCTCTCCCACTTTTTGCTAATTATTGCGCTTGATGATGATATTTGCATTTATTATTAGGTTAAAACAAGGTGAACTTCTTGAATTAGAGAGAGCGAGAAATAGAAAATCTGTGTATGTGTGAGAGAAAAAGGGTGTGATTTTAGCGGTGAGAGAGAGAGAGAAAGGAGTTGAGTTATGTAATTTTAGTTTTGGGGTTGTAAAAGTTTCCTTTTCCTCTTCTCGCCCGTTAAACCCAGTTATTACGTAATAAGCGTGCCAACATGAGTGAGTTTGAGAGAGAGAGAGAGAGAGAGAGAGAGAGAGAGTGGGGCGCTTGACCTTAATCTACTCTCACTAGACTCTTTCTCTCTGTGTGTGTCGACACCTAGACCTAGTCAGTGGGGTGCCGTCACCGTCAGTCAGAGCTGATCGGTTCAAGAGAGGGAGAAAAAGAGAGAGAGAGAGAGAGAGAGAGAAAGAGAGAGAGAGAGTCAGAGAGAAGGTTTGGGTTATATATATATAGAAAGAGAATGGTACTCAAACCTCTCTCTCTCTCTTTCCTTTTCTATCCCCATCGCCCATACCATTGATAGATGGACCCACTTGGCCGTTTAATACCCCCCATCCTCTCTATCAAAGAAAGGGAGAGAGAGAGGAGAGAGAGAGAGAGAAGAGAGAGAGAGAAATGTGTATGTGAGTTAACCTCGGCACCGGCTCCAACTCCTCTCATAACCCCCTCTTCCGATAATAGATGGCCGGCTTGTATCGAATGGCCCGGGCTTAATCGAGTTACTCTCTCTCTCTCTCTTTAGATTGTATACTGTGTATGTAGGGTAATAGTATAGCTTGGAAAGAAAAGAGAAACAAGAGAGAAATGAAAAGCACACATGGGCAGGATAGTGAGAGATTGAGAGAGAGAGAGAGAGAGAGAGAGGAAGAGAGAGCAAGGCATCGATATTTATTGCCGGCAATTAGGCGGGAGCGCGTCGAGCCGATCGCCACTGTCAATCGACGCCACCACCAAACGAGCAGTTCCAACAACGTTCCAAGACTTCTCTCATTCACTCACTCACTCTCTCTTTCTTTCTCTCTCTCAACTCTCATCTGGATCCGAGGGTTACTTTGTCATCGGTACTCTCATTCTAGAATGCCTTTAAAGTCAAGAAAGACCGCCTTACGCGCTTGACGTGATTTATCGACTCGGTGTGTAGTTTCTCTCTCTCTCTCTCTCTCTGCCCTAGTGTATCAAGTCTCAAAACCAAATAACCCCTAACGCGCAAACCCTAGTTCTAGTACAACAACACAAAAGACTCGTAGAGAAGGCTAGTGTTCTTTTTTCTCTCTCAATCTAGTCTATAGATTTATTTATTTATTTATTTTAACTTAGTAATAACAATCAGATACCTACTCTTAAAACGTGTTGTGACGTGGGAAAAACGTTCAAAAACATTGTTGCAAAAACTCAACAAAGCATATGTGCATATCTAAACTTAAAAACAGTTTTCTCTCTTTTTATTATCTTATCTTCAACTTTGTTACAACATCGATATCGATTGAGTTGTCCTTCACTATTGTTTATACCATTACGTTATCTCTTGCTATTTCCACGAGGGAAGCTATTTACGATTAAAATATAATATATTTTTTCTGGTTAGAAAAAATAAAACCCCTTTTCCAGTAGAACACCAAAAAATGAGTGATTAAGTTAGGTTAGGTTATGCTGATTTGCACGAGTTCTGCTTTACCCACCCCTAAATTCGAGCTTTCCTGCCCAGTTGAGTCTTGTCAACCTGATGACAGGTCGTTTCGCACCGGTTTGTCCTCATTTCTCTCTCTCTCTCTCTCTCTCTCTCTCTCTCTCTCTCTCTCTAACACCCACTCTCTCGTTGACTCGTATTCTCTATCAACCATAAACCTGTCACTGCAACTCATTCCCCCCACAAAGCTCAGCTCTCTGGTCGATCAGAACCAATCGTTGGTTTGCGTGTTTCCCTCCCAGTTAGAGTTAAAGTGAGAGAGAGAGAGAACATATCGTTTTCTAATTGAACCCCCACACTACCAGCAGCCTCCCAAAAACCAAACCAATCACTACTACTAATCAACACGCATGCGCATTGTCACGAATCTATTTCTGATTCGTTATATTCTTTTTTGGAATAGGAAAAAATGAGGAGTACTCGGTACTTTAATTCAATTTAGCCTTTTCTCTCTCTCTCTCTCTCTCTCTTTCTGGGTTGACTTTTTTTCATTGTTACCCAAACGTTTTCTCATTTTCACCACGGCAGCCGCCACATTGAACGAAAAACGCCAAACTTGACACTTTTTGGTCGGTAGCACAACGTTTTCTCTCTTTTACTCTCAATCTCACTTTCACTCGCCATTCTTTCTCTCTCTCTCTCTCTCTCTCACTCTTTCACTCACTCACTCGCCTGCCTGCTGGTGTCACTTTTAATTGGCTAGCAACCACGCGCGCAGCAGCTTTCGAGTGATGCCAGTATAGAATAGAAAAAACTCCTATGCGATAGTGAAACGATATAAATTTTCTCTCTCACTCACTCACTCACTCTCTAACTCATTCACTCACTCACCGCTTATATTTTCCTTCTGTATGCAATGCAATCTTGGTAACGTTAACAGGGAGACAAGTTTTGGCTTTTAAAATGTGTTGCTGCTGTTGTCGATGCTAACCAAAACTATTCTCTCTCTCTCACTTTCTCTCTCTCTCTCTCTCTCTCTCTCTTATTGTGGCACTATGCGTTTGGGTGACAGAATACACACACACATAGTTTGCGTAGAGAAAATGGGTGAAAAGTGAAAAAAGAAATTTCACTAGCAGACGACGGTGAGAGAAAGAGAGAGAGCAAATGTGAAAATTATATAACACTAAACAAAATAGAGAGAAAGGTAAAAAGTTGAAAGTTGAAAACTAAAATTAGTAAAATTAGAACCATCTTTATTAGTTGTAGTAAGTACACTGATTCGAATGACAGGCGAATCACTTCAAATAAGAGACTTTCAAGATTTTAAACTAATTGACTTTTTAGGTGACATTTTCCTTATTTAAGCTAAATTACCAATTTTCAAGAAGTAATATAAGCTTTCAATTTCTTATTTTTTATTAAAAAAATACTATTTTAAACAGTAGTTGTTTTTCAAACATTTTTTCAGTATTCTAAACAACAACTCATTAAAAATTAAATTTGTTGATTGAAAATATTTTGGTTTATATTAGAATTTTTTACTTTCAAAAATCAAACATAACTTAAACCAAGCAAAAAAATTGTCAAAAATTCTAAATTTTATAATTGACACAATAACTAGTTTTTATATGTACATTATCAATTTTTATTTCATTTTTATTTTCTCCCTTTTTCATCAAAGTCCTTTTCGATTGACTAGTTTGATCCATCCGTCACCAAAAAGCAATTCAAGTTCTCTCTCTCCCTCTCCCTCCCTCTCTCTCTCTCTCTCTCTCTCTCTCTCTCTCTCTCTCTGTGCCTTGTCGTTTTCAAGCGAATGGAATTAATCTTTCTGGAACCAACTTTCTCTCTCTCTCTGGAAATTTTGTTTCTGCTTCAAGTCCAGATCAGCTGTTTTTCTGCTTCACCGTTTTTCACTGTTACAGTAATAATAATGCAACTTGGTGTTTATATAATACACTTTTTTTATCTGTGTTGCGAGAAAGAAAAAGAGAGGAAAAAATTTCTCTAGTTTAAAGTAATACTGCTGCTGATGCTGCCACTACACACGCACACACACTGTCCTTCTGTTGGTTGGATTGAATCAAATGAAGCATTAAATTTCAAGAGAGAGAGAGAGAGAGAGAGAGAGAGAGAGAGAAAGAATTGTGCCAGTAAAGTTAGCCTAGTCCAGTAGTAAAAAATATGTGAAGAAAGAGAGAGAGAGAGAAAGCTTGCCAGTCGAGTCAATCGAGATTCGTAGCTTCTTTTTGTACATTTAGAGAGAAATAGAGAGAGAGAGAGAGAGAGAGACGAGTGAGGTGGGAAACACTCACAAATCAAACGGCTGAGTGGAGAGAATGAGAGAGAGAGGGGGGAGAGAATGAAAGAGAGAATGAGAGTGAGAGTGAGTGAGAGAGTGAATGAGAGAGAGAGAGTAGGATAAAATAGAGTAGAGTTTGGCAGTTTACTACTGGACTTTACTGGATTCTAGACTTCTGGTGTTTGACTGTGAAAAGAGCTACCAGATTGAGAGCTTTTTTCTTTTCTCTCTCTCTTTCACTCCTTGAAAGGGTAATGGGCTCTCTCTCTCTTTGCCACTGAAGTGGCCCTGATAAGAGTGCCTTTCACCTCTGACTCTCTCTCTCTCTCTCTCTATCATGCCACTAGAGGCTCAATGGAGCGACTAGCACTAGTCGGTGAGTATCTCTCATTGAATTGGGTCTTTACAAGACCGAGTGTGTCTGCTTCAAGTTTTGTCCGTTTTCTCTCTCTCTCTCTTTCTCTCTCGCCCTCTCTTCTCTTTCTCTCTCTCTCTCTCTCTCTCTCTCTCTCTCTCTCTCTCATTCTCTCTCTCATGAAGTTGAGTTGAATCACTAAATGTTACATTCAATAAGAAGAGAGAGAGAGAGAGAATCGTGATGGCGATAATAAAAAATTAACTAAAGTGAAATGAGCTGAATCCAAACACAAACACACACAACTGTTACAAACTATAGTTCAGGTAAAATAAAATAAATTTGAACATTAAAAAATAAATTAAAAAGCATTTCAAGTTGAAAAATCTTTTTTTTTAATTGCTATAGTAAATCTCACTTTTATTTCGTTAATTTTTTGCTTCATTTCTCGCACATGCGCCGTTTGATTCGAATTCTTATCCGATTCGAATTTAACTTTTTATGTGTTACACTTCAAATTTTGATTATTCTAGCTAGACTTCAGCAGGTTTTTGTTTTTTATAAGATACATCTGCTGCTTTAGCTTATTATTTAGCTTGTTTTCATTCTATAAATAATTTTCCTAGTAACTCTTATATATCAACTGTTATATGTCAACTCTTATATATGTTTTTTGCTTTTTTATTTGTATTTTTTATAAAAAAGAAAAATAAGAGAGATTCTGCACATCAACGGAAATAAAACCTGTTCTTTTATTGTGAATTTTCAAACGAAATAAAGTTTTAAATTTTTTAAATAATAATAATGTACATTTTTAACAATGAGTCTAACTTTTATTTATAGTATCACTGATTAAGATCCAAAGAACCAACCAAAGTTTATCTTTCTAAAGGTGCTATAGTATTATTTGTTATATCATTATCATCATTATAGATAGAAATGTTCTGTGAGAATGCAATTGCAACATCCATGGTGGATCTATGTGAGTCTAGTGAATCGTTTTCCGGTGCCATTGCTGCTTCTCTCTCATTCTCGTTTTAGCCTCTTCTAATTGGTTTCGATTGGCTGCTTCGTAACTAAGCAAAAGTAATAAGTGGACAGAGAGAGAGAGAGAGAGAGAGAGAGAGTCACAGGCAGTCTTTCTTTGCTTGCTTCAGTGGACACACTGGGGCCTCGGGACCCGATTCCTTTACATACACACACACACACACACACAATAAGTCGAATCCGCTTTGCAATTGTCCAAAGTCAGAGAAAGAGAGAGAGAGAGAGAGAGAGAGAAAATGACCAAATTCTATCGACCCTCTGATGTTACAGCTGTGACACTTTCTCTCTCTCTCTCTCTCTCTCTCTCTCTATTTCTTGAAAATAGAAAGAAGAAGAGAAAAGGCTCGGTGCGTAATTGGACAGTTGCTACCTAATTACTGACAGCTCGCTGCGAATGAAACGACACCCCAAGAAAAAACGAATTTCTCTCTCTCTCTCTCTCTCTCTTATTGTTGGCATTCTTTTTTACTTTCTCACTCACCCTCAATTTTACTTTCTCTCTCTCTCTCTCTCTCTCTCTCTCTCTCAACCACCAAGCAGACCAAATAAAAAATAAAACGTCGTGTGGCGCTTTGAGAGCAAAACCAAACCAAAATGAGACATTTATCACACACACACACACATAAGGCCTTAGGGATATCTCACACATATATATATATAAGTTGGAAAAAACTAAGAAAATAATAATAATAATAAAACCATTGAACAAAACTAGACTAAACGGTATGAGAAGAAGAACTTGATCAAAAGTTTGCACAAAGTAAAATATTCTATTTTATTATCTTTTTTAAATTTATTAATTCTACATTTGTATTGTTTATTTAAAATTTGTAATTTAATAATTTTTTAACGTAAAAATTATTTTCTTTCATGTTTACATTTCAATTGTCCATCTCCTCTCTTTATTTCTCTCTCTCTCTTTTTCACGTTTACTCCTTGAGCAAACCATCATTGTTCTATTGGTAAACAGAATTGACAAAAATTGCTCATGTAAGACTATACACTAATAATAATAATAATACTGCCGACGTATTGTTTGTTTATTGGTCCATTCTGCTCGATTCACTCACTCTTTCACTCTCTTTCCCTCAAAACTAAAAAAAAACACTAAGCAAAAAGGAAACAAAAATTTAAATAGTTCCCATGGGAGAGAGACAAAATGGCACAAAGCATATACTACACTACACTCCTAATTGACCCATGCTTATATAAGTGGTGAGGGAGAGAGAGAGAGAGAGATAAAGAGAGGAGACATAGAGAGACAAAAAACATGAACAATTTAAAAAATGATGACTACACATTCACAGTAGTTTTACAAATTGTATGAGAGAGAAAAAGAGAGAGAAAGAGAAATAAAGAGAGAGAGAGAGAGAGAGGGAGTGAGAGAGAGATATTGTCCTAATAAAATGGGCCTATGTAGCTGTGTATCTGAACAAACAAAACTGCATTAGGCTTGTTGGTGAATAATTTAAAGTGTCAACATTGAGAACAACGTAGAGTGGACAGAGTAGATTTTTTCGGGTACCAAAGATGCAACGTGGTATTACTCACTCACTTACTAACTCACTCACTAACTCACTCACTCACTAACTTACTCACTCACACTATTTTCGCTTTCTAGATGTATCGTACTGTTTCTTCTCTCTTTAGATATACACTTGTGGTTTACCATAGCAAAACTATTCACTATGTATTAGCTGTGTCAACAATGAGAGTAAAACCTTGGATAGATAGATAAAGCGAGAGAGAAAGAGAGAGAGAGAGAGAGAGAATGTTCTAAAACCTACCATGCTGAGTATTCCCAACCCATATTTCTTTTTCTATTTAGATATATCTAGTATTCTTACTTTTTTACTTGAATTCCCCAGAGAAAAAGACCAAAGTGGACCTTGCCAAAAAGTGACCTGATTCGGTTTTTGAGCTACATACAGTTCTTATTAATCTTACAAATACAACTTAGGTTAAGCTTAAATATTGGAATACAGATTTATTGATTTAGCTTAAATTAATCCTGCAATTTCACAAAATCATTAACACATTTTCCTTAGCTCTTTGTTTGAATTTTTTGCGCAATTTTTTTTATTTTGCATACACATATCTACAACTTTCCAAAAGTTACATTACAAAATAATCTCACTTTGATTTATTTATATATACGAATAAAAAAATTAAGTAAACAAACATAGGAGGAGAAAAAATAACTTTTTCTTTCCAATGCATACTCACTCACACACACACAATCTGATACTTTCAATTAATCTGTCTAAACATAGAGTGAAAGAGAGAGAGAGAGAGAGATAGAAAGTATCAAGGCAAATAGGCTAGTCGAATCGGTCCAGTGATTCGCGCTGGACCGATTAGCACCTCTCTCTCTCTCTCTCTCTCTCTCTCTTTCATTTCAACTAGCTCTCTTATTAGATTTCTGCCTGATCAGACCTATGAATCAAAAAGATTTTCTACGGAACCAAAAGTGGCCAGGGGTGAAAGAGAGAAACGATTGAATTTGGCTAGAGTGAGATTCCAAGACTAACTATAAATAGATTAGTGAGAGAGAGAGAGAGAGAGAGAAACGAAAGCTACTCTAGAAGCTAGTAATGAGAGTGAGAGAGTGAGATAGATCCATAGAGAAATTGCATGGTTGGATGTGCAAAGCTTTGGCTGCAAATCACGATAGCGTAATGAGAGTAATGAAAGCCAGTGAGTCGTGTGAATAGTTCGGCAGCCCGGCAGCTCAATCAGACCTTTCTCTCTCTCTCTCTCTCTCTCTCTCTCTCTCTCACTCTCACTCTCACTATCTCTCTCTTTGTCTCTCTCTCTCTCACCCTACGAACCATGTTTTCCCGCAGTAGCTTAGGTAAAAGCGAAACCTCTCGCGTCACCCTGCTTTAATTATAAATTAACCCGCGAGATACTTTCTCTCTCTCTCTCTCTCTCTCTCGCTTTCTCTCTATTTCTCTTTTTCTTTCTCTCTCTCCCTCCCCTACACACACATTCCGCATCACTAATCACCGTCATCATCATCATCACCATCAATATATATATCTAACCCCCTTCTAATTTTATCTAAATTGAAATAAAAACTAATATATCTATCTATAGGATATAAAATAATGTAAACCTTTAAGTCATGTTTTTTAGCCTTGTCTATATATAGAGATATCAATTTTTTTTCTCTCTCTCTTTCTCTCGAATACACTGTCTCGTTTGCTGATAAAAATTTACGCTAAATTAAATTAAATTTACTAAATAGATTTAATTTTTCACCCCCTTCAATTTTTAGTTCTCTCTCTCTCTTTTACCCTGGTTATGTTCACCTCAATCGATCAGAGGCTCTTTGCACAATTGGAGTAGGGTTTGGTTGGTTGGTTAGTTTAGCTATGGTGGTTTCAAATTTGTAACCAGACTTGCTGTGGAAATAAGTCTAGCGTGCGCTAATGCTGATGATTGATCGATGGGGCGAGTTTGGCTAAGGGGTGTGTGTGTATGTGTGGGGTAGGGTTGGCAGGGGGTTCAGTAATTAGTGCACAGTGCTCCCTCGGTTTCTCTCTCTCTCTCTCTCTCTCTCTCTCTCTCTCTCTCAAAGTCCCTCTCCCTCTCTCTCCCCCTGTCTTTCTCCCTGTCTCTATCCTTTCCTCTCTCTTTCTCTCGCTCACCCCCTCTCACTCACTCCCAAAGTCTCTCTCCTTGTCTCTAACCCTGTTTTTCTCCTTCTCTCTCCTCTTGCTCTCCCTCTCTCACTCACTACCAAAGTCTCTCTCCCTCTCTCTCTCTTTCTCTCACTCTCTCACTGTCTCTCTTTCTCTCTCTCCCCTGTCTCTCTCTGTCTCTCTTTCTCTCTCACTATCACAGTCTCTCTTCCTCTCTCACTCACTCTCCAAATCTCTCATTAATTCTCTCTTCCACCTGCCCTTCACACGTTTTTTCTATCTTTTCCCTCTCACCTTTCTTTTTGCTCTTCATTTTTTGTTATTCTCCTCTCTCTCTCTTTGGTACACACATTTTGTTTTTACCTCTCTTTGCCCTCCTCTTTCTCTCTCTCACCCACTCTCACTCTATCTTCCACTTTGATGATTGATGCTAATTGGCAAGACAGATGTGT
>WURS02114991.1:0-22972 GCA_011762765.2 Rhinocypha anisoptera | reverse complement strand
ATATATACATATTTTTATGGCACTGTCGCCTATACCTCCGACGAAGGCAGATGTTCTGCCGAAACGTAAGTGCACTGGTGTCCTTTTTTGTGTTATCCTTTACCTATGGACTTAGACTTATTTTATATTATGTGCGCTCTTCATATATATATATATATATATATATACACACACACACACAGGCGGCCCCCGAGTTACGTAATTAATTCGTTCTAGTACCAGCTACGTAAGTTGAAATTTGCATACGTCGGAAACTACTCCGATAATAACAGTAGAGCTGGAAAAAAATGGGGGAAAGTGTGTTTTGTCTGCAGAAATTAGAATTAAAAAATCGATGGATGTTTACGAAAATACAGTAAATTCGTATTTTAGTGGGGGAGCGTAGTGTGGTTATCACATTAAAACTCATGCTTAGCGATATTTTCTCCGCAAGTATTCTAATATACTAGCACGGCAAAAATTGATTGTGCGTAAATTACTCATACAAAATGTCATTTTCTTGGGCAGCGGCCGTTTACGTAAGTACAGATTTACGTAAGATATATAATTAGGTAAGTATGATAAGTACTTAGGAATGTTCTCACATGTGAGGAAATATTGTTACGATAGGCCGAACAAATAGACACAAAAATAAAGAAACTCACTTTTTTATTTTCGGTGGATGCTGAACCAACTTCTTTAGAATGAATATATAAACACACCTCCGCATGATAGGATGTTAATAAAACTATTCACTCATTATTTGACAATTTTTTGGAGGCGATAAAAAATGTAAAGGGTAAAGAAAGATAGATTGTCCTTGAAACTCACCTGTAATCAAGAAAAAGAGATTGAAATTACCTGCATGCCATATCACATCTGGAAATTAGAATCTGGTAGCTTATTTTCTCTCTGCAGAAAGCTTGTCATGATACAAGCGGTCGTTATTTCTGATGGAGGATGCTTGATTGCTAGGTTCCGAATTTTTTGTAGTGCTCATTATCAAAAAAGTCGAGGGTGGAAATGTTAAGAGAGGTATAGTTAAAGTCTGTGTTGAAAGCAGAAGGCTATAAAAACGAGGATTGCGGAGGAAAAAGAACAAGCAATTGAGTCGGGATGCAGGGTGTCAGAAAGCGTCCAATGTCTTTAAACTAAATTTCAATAGGATGGGATTTTACATGCTAGAAACAGTATGACGATGATCACACGAAGGAGTCAATAACAGAAAAAGAACAACTTATTCTTCTGTACACTTTATTGTAGATGCGACGAGTTTCACCGTGACATGACACCGTTGGGTACAATAGTAAGGAAGGGGGAACATATATATATATATATTTAAATAACGAAAAAGTGGGACATTAACTTCAAATACATTGTTTCAGTGACCAATAGGGAGACCTGTTCTGCCTATACCATACTGCTTCATTACAGGTCACAGGAGCAATGTCTTTTCTGTTTGAAGGTCACCTAAATATACGTATTACATTCCCATTTCTTTGCCAATTGTACCCAATTATGCCATTATCGCGGTGAAATGCTTTGCACGCACAATGAAAGTACGTCGTTCTTCATCTGTCATGGATATTAACAACTTCCAACTAACCGAGCATGAAACCATTCAAAGTGTACATAAAGGGAGTCTATGATAATATTTCGGAGGAGATGAAAACAACTAAAGGAGGAGAGAACGCAATCGTCGTGGAGGGGCAAGAAGGGAAATTGATAGGGAAGATACGAAAGAGGCGAAGGTTTAGTGGAATTCTGCGAACAACACGGTTCAGCCGTGGGAAATGCACGATCTAAAAAATCATCTACGGTGAAGATGCGTGGAAACGTATGGAACATGTCAAATTGACTACATTCTGGAAAGGAATCGCTTTAGAAACAGTGCAGGAATTCAAATACTATTCGGGGACAATGCCAACAGTCATCTCAATTCACTGCGTATGCGTGGAAAAATGAGTTGAAAAATAAAAACACTTGGCTTAGTTACACAGGTTATGTTTAACAAACTCGACCGGTTTCGACCTCACCCGGTCGTTTTTGATAAATGTATTCTGTGGAACTAAACCAAGTTTTTTTTTCAAAATGTCGAAATTCCACCAAGTTAACTTGCCTGCTATTGAGTTTGGTGAGATGAAATTAAAGAAATAAAAGAAAACAGTAAAGAATTAGTGGGATCCTTGTAAATTGAATAAAACAGCAAAATATGGAGATTCAACTGGTGCTTCAGGAAGAAATGTAACCACTCCAGGTAAACATATGTCAAAGAAAGTTGTTAATGCCGGAGAAGAGGAATGCAGAAATGATGGAAGAAGCAGGAAAGAGATGATAAACAGAATAGCTCAATAGAAGAAGGCGTTTTTCAGAAGAAACTTATTACTTACCACAAATAATATTAGCTTGGCAATAAGGAACTTGATCTACCTGTTTTAATTTATGGTCCTTAGATTTGATAATTGGTTTTGACCCTTCATATTTCGATAAACTCAATACTTTCACTCTTTAATGCTTAAGTTTCATCCCCTTTAGCAGGATCATACCTCCGCCATTTAGCAGGGCGAAGACATTATCTTTGTTATTATTCCTCTGAATATCGTCAATCCACTTCCTTTCACTGTGGCATGAAGTTCGTACAATATGGACTTATTCATGTTATATTTTTTGCCGGTACCGGTATATCAGGGTATTGTTTTTTTTTTGGTTCTAGAGTTTGTCTAGCACCGTGCTTTCTTTGAAATGCTCGAATTGTATGATCTACTTCGTTGTGCGTACGTTTATTTTCTTCGATTGTTCATATATTTTTCTGTATGACCGTATGATTTAATTTTAAATATTACGCATAATATACATATAGAATTAACAACACGGGTTTGTTTCAAAATGATACCTGTCGAAAGTAGTTCTTGTCCGAGAACCGTTGAGCTTCCGGGTTGTTCACCAACTATTGAGACATGTTCCAGCATGGGGGAACTCACTGGTCACTGGCGTCGGAATTGTTCACATACCGAAGGGGGTTCACACAATTCGACCGTCACTAAGGGGAAGGGGGGGGGGGGCGGAGTGTTGGCAGGCGACCCCCTACTCGCACTCTGTTCTTTCGCCGTCCTTCCACGATGCCAGAAAGCGCTTTGCCCAAATGTCGCGAGAATCTGGGTGGAGCCTACGGTTCATTATGAGGGGGAGAGACCGGGGGGACTTTCCCGCGACGTCGCCCGGCGCGTGGATGGCGACGGGTCTGAGGAGGAGGGGGTTTTCTGACCTCGGCCCCACTAGAGGCCGCGCCGTGATCTTGCGGCGGCCGTGTTGGAACGGGGTCGGTCGGAGGGTCATCCTCGAGCTCGCCATCCGAAGTACCAATTGGGAAGGGTGGCGGTGGGCGTCCCAAGTCGTAATCTCTGCTGCATCGAATAACTCAGGGGAATTCGTTTGTAGCTTGGGGTAACAATTCATGTGATTGTTGCGTCTTATCTCGGGTATTGGTCGAAGAAAACAAAATTTTAAAAACATTTACTTACAGCGATAAATGCCGAAAGATTTTTTTTTAGGTTTCAGGATTAAATTGAAGTCCATGGTTGGAATGAAAGAATATCGTATTTTTCCACAGCTTATAAATTGTGGAAAACTACGATATTATTTCATTCCAACCATGGATATTCATAACTTCCATGAAGTGAAGCCCGAGCTTGTAAACTTTGAGGAATTATTTCATCCTGTAGCAACAGCAGAAGAAAAGCACTGCAATTCCACAGCATCAAGGTTTATTAACTACAGTTCTGGTTTCCATAGCCATATTCAAAACCTTTCAAGTATTTATACTTTCTTCTCCTTATCATCTAGGAGGGGATGAGTAAATACGAATTTATATTTAGACTTTGAATGCAAATTGGGGAATGAATGCAGACTTTTCTTCTGCTAATAGTAAACATACTGTAAGGGCATCACAGTTTTCCTAAGTCATTCGAAAGATCAGTTCTTTTTTCCTATATTCATAGAAGTGTTATGTTACTTTCCCATAGGTTTGGTAAGAATATTGAATATCCTCCATTATTCTGCTCAGAGCAGACATTGATGTTAACACTGGATAAGAGCAAGGCTATGTATATGTCAGAGGGTAGCCAAACTTCATGCCACTGTATGTGTGCCATTGAAGCCTCAGAGTGTCAGATGCAGTTCTATATTTTTCATAAAGTGTACCCTGTACTTTCTTGTTTTGTTCTTCAGTTAAACCAAATAAACCTAAACATATGAGATCCTTTTCATATTAAAGTTGTTCTCATTCAAGAAACAGTGATAAATGAACTATGTCATGCTGCTGCGAGAGGAAGCCAAATCAGTAGCATATTTGCCATTCTGATTAGGCAAGAGTCTTTGAGATACCTTAAAATACCATGAGAATTGTTATAATCCATTGCCTAGCTCAGACTTGTTCCTTTCTTACTCTGATAGAGAAAGGTTGCTGTATTTGGATAGTTATTTTTTTATTGGATTGTACTTCCAAAAGTTAATGAAAAGGAGAGAATCACTGGGCTTAAAAATAATGAGTTAAATAAAGGGGAAAGGGTGAGTAAATATTGATATTTTTAAATCACTTTAAAATGTGTCTGGTTTAGATATCTGGAACAAAAGTTGTTTTTGAAAAAGAAGAATCAATTCTGAAACCAAACTCACTACCTCATGTTTTAATTATCAACTGTTGATGGATAAAGGGGATCCACTCTCAAAAGAACAAAAGAGCCTCATATGGCTCACCAGCCATTAATTGGCACCTGTTATGTGTCGTATCAGGGTGATTACTGTTTGAAATGTTTGTTGATTGTGGTGGGCATCTCATTGGCTCTTGAGTGGTCTGAGAACTTTAATCATAGTTGGGTAGTGATTGGTGGGAGCTGGCGTTTAGCACCGTGATTCCATTTGAACCCTCCTTTGTGCAGGCTCCACCCAGGTGGCATGCGGCCCACCTGCCGTGGCACTGGTACCTGCCAGCAGAGATGCCTGGACACCCCAACTGGGCCCCGCTGCTCCTGCTGGACTGGCTACCAACTAAGTGACGATGGAGTGACTTGCCGTGGTGAGTGTGGTGGATTTGAGGAGGGACTCTCTCCCTAAGGGTCTGATGATGCAAGTGGACACTTCTCCACCATTGTAGTCATGCAAAAATTCTCTGCTATATAGCTGCATACTTTCAATTGCCAACCTGAAAAAATTAGCAAACATTTTATGAAGCTCTAACAACCTGTGGTGTGAAGTTCTAACAACAAGTGTAAGTCTATCTAATGAACAAATTTTTATTCATTCTTCACCATTACTTAACTTAAAACCCAAATTGTAATAGAACCACTCACTCAACCCCTCCCCTTCCACCACCGCTCTTACCCTTTGGGTTAACCCTCTTATCATCCCCTCACTAACAATAAAACTTCACCCCACCCACATGCAATCCACTTTCCACCCACCTTTGCCCTCAGTCCCTTTTCAACCCCCACACTTTTACTGCCCCTTAGCCCCTTGTCACCTTCTACTCTTTTCTGCCCACCTCGGTCACTGGTGTTTTTTGATACCCACTACTTATCTTTAAAACCCAATCCACCCCCACCTCTCTTACTATGTATATAGTTGTCTCATGATTTTGTCTGATCATTGATGTTACCATATCACAGTGAAATGCATTGTACAAAAACAAAATGTGTAGACAAATACAATATACATTCATTTTATAATCATGGATATTTTGAATTGATTGTTTGATTCTATTTTGATTCAATTCATTCAATATGATTAAAATTGATTCAATTATAATTCTGATTTTTATAATAGATATTAGAAACTGCTAGGAAGCCAGCTTGCTTTTCCTGGGGTTAGGATGCTAACCCAAAGGTTGTAGGTTCGGGTCCCGACTGTGGCATGGGTGTTACAATCATCCAAATGGGTTTTTTCCTCAATTTGAAAAGTGCTAAATAACCATTGTTATTGATGCTCCCTATAAATGGAAATACTACAAAATGTTCACAAGCCTCTAAATACTGCAACAGCAATATTAGTGATTTCATTTAAAAAACAATCCCGGTTAGATTTTGATTCAGTTATAATTATAATTCAATTGTGATGCTGATTTTAAGTGTAATAATCCATAATAATTGTTATTAATAAAAAAATAGCCAAAGTATGACGTTTTGATTCTTTGTGGAATTTTGACAACAAAAACTTGAAATAAATGAACTCATGGTGAAAGAGTGAAGGATACCAATCCTTTTTATCTAGTGATCCACCCTTATATTTTTTCTTGAGAATAAACACTGGAACACTTTGGGACCTAAAAATCAGGAACTCACATTCAACATTATCTACCATTTATATCATAACCAACTTTCTTCAAAGAACTAATTAAGGTACCAAATGTTAATTCTAATTTACACATATAATTGGACGTCCAAGTAATATTTATGTCACTTCTTTGATTACAGATGTTGATGAGTGCTCTTTGGGGATCGCCAATTGTCACCACATTTGCATTAACACACTGGGAAGCTTCAGATGCTCGTGCAGACCAGGGCACACTCTGCAGGAAAATCATCGTGTCTGTGTGTTCAGTGGCATCATACGCAAGGTGTCAAAGCCCCAAAGGTCTGGGGGGCACATGAAGAGGAGTGGCCCCATGAACCATTTGTGGTGGGACTCGAAAGAGGCTTCCCTGGTTGATCTGGAGCCAGATGACCCAGGGGAGGACAGGGAGGAATATCCTGACATTGGTCCAGTAGTGCCTCCCCCATTTGGCTCGTTGTATGACCCAAAGGGTGATGCAGTTGGCTTAATCACTGATCCGTACCCTGATTGGCGTGACAGTGTCACGAGCCAGCGAGTGGGGGCAGGAAGGGTTTCACATATTGGGAATTTACAGTATTCCAACTCCCCTTGTCAGCATTGCCACCAGGTGTGCCACTGGTCAAGTAGCAGCAGTCATGGGGTGAGGTGTGGTTGCTGGCATGGCTATGCAATTACTGATGGCTCTGATGTTGGTTGCACTGGTAAGCAAGCATGAGTTCTTCTACTGCAACAATTCATCTACCTCCAAGTATTCCAAGTGCCTGGCTAACCACTTATTATCTGCATGGATGGATTCTATTTCATAGGTTTGTATTTCCTAACAGTGTAAACTTCATATCTCTTGCTGCATTCTATAGTAATTGTTGCACAAACTTTCATATTAATTTTCTTTAAATAAAAGAGCAACAGATCTTTATGTGACTGCTTGTTTGTTCTTAAATGAATTATCACAATGTATGCAGTGATGAACTATAGGTATATCCCAAGCCTTTGGTTGCAAGGAATGGGGGAAATTAGTAAAATAACTTTTAATTACATTCTGACCTGCTGTGGTTTTCTCTTGCATCAGCCTACCAAAACATATATGGTGACACTGTTAGAGACATGAAGAACAGCATGGAGTGATAGGCTAGTTGAAAAACCTATTAATATGCATAAAACAATGCTGCAACAAAATGGCAAAAGTTTGTTCATAACAACAAATATATAAGTGGAACAGAAAACTTCCTATTGGTTTTTGACAAGTGTGACCAGTGAGGCTCACTCCAGACATCTAAAGATGGTATTTATGCTTGATGACTGTGAAGGCCTTCTGGGTACACTTCTATGTTGGTCCATGCTGTACGACAGCAGTTTTGCCCTCATGCCAGCCGATTTCTTTAGGTCAGAACAGCTTGGTGCAAATTTTTCTGCCTTTATTTTGGCCTCATACTCAGTCCATTGGTCGCTGATTGGCTAGTAGTCCTCCTCATGAAAAAACACACTTTCAAGAGTTTTAAATCATGTATTCGTCCTCTCTGTTGAAAATTTTTGTTTTTTTATTTATGTTGCCTCCTTAATGATCCTAGGAGGAGGTATCGGCTCTCTCTTTCAAGCTTCAGTTACCTTCATCTCTTCTGAGTCAATGTTGTCATAGGATAATCCAATCTCCAAGTGTGTGTTCCCATGCCTAACAATGGGTGAGGTCTTCTGCTCGCAATGGTCCTTTTGGTGTTCTTTCTTCTTGTAGTGTGTGACACATTTCAAGGCTCTGGATGTTTGTCTGACTTTCCACAGTCATACTTCAACTCACGTTTGCCTCCTTGTATGTTTTTGGGTAACTGTTTCACAGATGTCACACAATCAGATACACACATGTTTTCTGAGGAGAAAGATCACCATCCAGTGTACAGAACTGGATATGAGGTCTATATAAGGCCGACCTAATTTTGTACCCATTACTTCTGACCTGAAGAAGTTTGCTGGAATGCAGGTGAAACTATATTATATTGAAAAGGCATTGTACAGAGTAGAGGATCAGTGTTTACAGAATAATTATAAAACATGGCTGTGGTCTAGAGAGATATTTGGTATTGGAAACCTATACTCCTATATGTTTGCAACAAGGTATTACAAGGGATGTTAGCAGATGGAGAATCAGGATGGGCAGTGTTAGGGAAGGCGATGAAATGGGGCTCTCCATTATTTTAATGTACAAGTAGAGGTGCTCATCATAAAAGAGGAATGGGAAGGACCAGAGGCAAGATCAGAAGTTGGCAGGGAGCTAATTGATTCAGTTGAATATGTTCATGATCAGAATTTAGTTAGTCAAGCGCCCAAAGGGCCATCCATATTGAAATTATTGCAGGTGCCATGTGGGTCTCATGAAACGCAACTCACTAATGTAATAATATCACTTTAAAAAAACAAAATAAATGTTCATAATGAAAGAACTTTGTACTTTTATTATGGATTCTATATTCTTCCACGAAGGGAAGCCTGAAACTGTAGAGTTTAAAATAAATGTTATCTTTGAAAAAATAAAAGGCCCAAGTGAAACTTCAAAGTAATTTATAAGTATATCAATCAGAAATTTGGTTCACAGCAACCCTCTCCCATCCTTTCATATCTAGCTCTAATTCTCTTTTACGTTTTGGTACTTCTTCTTTCTGATATCCCTTTTAACTTTCCCTATGTATATTTTGGTCCACAGGGTCTTCCCATCTTCTTTCCCTTTTATTATATTCTTCATGAATGCATTATGATTCAGAATATGTGTCTAGTCCATCTGCCTCTTGTTTTTGTTATTGTATTCTATATTGATTTCTCTTCTACTTTTCTATGTATACGTACTCATTTCTATCTGTATCCTCCCACTTGTTCTTCAGCATTATCCTCCATTACCATGTTTTGAAGGCTTCTTTTCTTCTCTGGTTTTTCTAATGGTCTATGTATCTGACCCACAGAAGAACATGCTCCAACACATTAAAGTATGAGAACCTAAATTAGAGCAGGTAAACAGTTAACTGGGCTGAATTGTGGAAAAAGCTGCACATTTTAATTATGGATGTAAGAGGAATTGAGTTAGCCAAAGAAGCATTTAAGAAGTACATATAAGGAGAAAATTGATGCTGGAGGTGTCTCTACAGATGGATGTGAAGTAAATAAGGAATTAGTGGAAGCTATTTCCTATGATCCAATACAATCCTACAAGTTGATCTACAATCAAATTAGTGGAAGTTTTATTTTGGAAACTTAGATTACATTGTCCATATCCTGGAATTTCTTGGGAAAAAGAAAGACTATAGCTGGAAACCTTCTTAGATGTGGATTTGTAGAACATGGTGAAAATTAAATGAACAGAATGGGAAAAGATAAAGTGGAATTAGGTATGGTAGGCAAAGGCAGTAAGTTTTAGGAGAAATAAAGAAACAGGAGATATGGATGGGAAAAATATTTATCAGTAATGAGATTTTGAATATTATGCCTTAAGTTAGAATGTGAGAAAAGTAATTCTAGAAGAGAAAATGAATACTAATTTTAATTTCAATGAATGAAAGCAGAAAGCAATATAGCATTTAAAGCTTAGTATTATCAATTTCAGCTAAATATAAATAAGGCGATCAGAAACTATAAAGCCTGGAGAGACTGTAATAAGATTTTAGTCGTGTTTAATTGCGAAATCTGCCCCTAACTCTGCTTGCAACTATCATGGGAATAGTTACTGTTGGGGTATCATAAAACCAATCAGCCTTGCATGTAACATAAATAACACAATATGATAGAATGAAAAAAATATAAAATATATCCTAACCAAAAATGCATCTTATAAATTTCTGAGACAACTACATTGGACATGACTTGAATTACGTACAAGCATAAGTTTTCAATAAAGATTGAATCATATAGCAAACATGATTAATGAAATTAGAAGAATAAAGTCAAGTTTCTATAAAGACAAATATTTATGGATGCCCTAAATCTATTTAGAGTCAGTCCTGATAGTTTCCAGAAAGTATAAAGTGATGATAGGATTCTCAATGACAAGACAGTTCAACATGAAATATGATTAGATGAGGTACAGTAGAAGTCCACTATAGCGAGTATTGCTTATAACAAGAGCATCGCTGTAGCTAGTGATCGTTTTGAGTTGGTTGGTCCATGTGTTAAAACATAGGGAGTTCCGCCGGTTATTATGAGACACATGCACTATCGCTATAGCGAGTATATTTTGCCATAGTTGGTGTTCAGGTTGCATAAATCATAGGATTCAAACACTCATTACATTGTCATGCCTCGCGAATCTACATTGTAATGAAGTCTTTACGAGAGACTTTGTGGTTTGATGTCACAGACTTTCCTGGGGAATGACTGAACAGTTTTTCTTGGAATCTGTGCGCCAATCTGTCATTTCCTGCTGCTATTTTGTCCTTATAGCCGATCAATCGGAATAAAAGAACATATGGAGCTGTGAGCTAGACTTATAGACAATACAGGAAAATTCCATTTGTCTATGTTGACCTTAGCTTGATGGCCAATCTCTCGACCCTCCTCTTATTTATGGAAAAGTAATTGTTAACCGCAAGCCATACCTTATATATGATGTTCACAAAACGTAGCCAAAGATAATACTGATGTGTGACGTACATTAGTTACGAGTGCATGACTTTTGGTGACAATATTTTAAAATCTTTTTGATGAAACGATCCATTTTCAATGCATTTTCGGATAGATTGATACAACTACTTCATGGCTCATTTTTGCCTACTTTTGGTGTCGTTATAAATGCCGGAAGAGGCGAATTTAAATGACCATTGGATATGATGAGTGTGCATTATAACGAGAGATTTTTCATCATTCATCAGCTCTCGTTATAGCGAACTTCTACTGTATTGTGAAAGAGTAACATCTTTAGGTGAGGATGTCGCAATGTAAAAGAAACATGGCATTGATTGATAAAAACCTTTCCATATGGAATTGTTTAATTCTCTTTTATTTTCTCAAAGAAATAAAATAATTCTTTTAACTCATGGCCGAAAAGTTTTCCTTTATTTATCTACAGTTTAATTGTTATTCACATCTCTTAAAATTCTACTATTGATGGACATAGGTTTTTAGTCTTTCAATTAGTTTCATCTAGGCAAAAATAAAATATTTAAGTTTGCATGAAAATTTGGAAACTGCTAAAATGAAAAAGTGAAAAATGTTTCAATTCATAATTAGAACAATACATGATCAACAATATTTAAAATATTTAAAAGTAAATTCAAATTTAAGATAGGAGAAATTGAAATAATGTTGATGAAATCATCATGACAGAGAATGACTCATTAATTGTACTTAATAAAATTACAGACTCTCTTAAACCTTGTTTCTCCAATTTTTTTTATTTGGGATTATGTATATGAAAGAATATTTTAGAGCCATCAAACATCCAGTAAAAATGATTCAATAATGGAAAATATTGTGACAGTTAATGTAAACAATAGGAAACCATGCTGAAAATATACTAGGGCCAAAGTTTCAAAGCCAGGTGTACTCATGACATTCCATGTAGAAATTGTATACAAACAATTTAACCATGCAGCACTCTACTCAAGGCTTACTCATGATTGCATCAGTTGGTCAAGTGGCACACTGGGCCAATATGACACCCCTGCTTGTGGAATTATGGCCATCCTTGTTTGGCTCATCTGTGTTAATAACTGACTCCTAGTGTCAATAACTGTAACATAGCTGTCACATTACCATTTTCGCTGGATATCTTTCCTGTTGCACAGTAATACAAGTTACAAAATATGTGTCACAGAAAGGAATGAGGAAAAGGCATCCAGCACCGGCATGTTTTGAATGAAAGCTGTGAGGGATTTCAAAGATGTAGCATTTTGATTAAAATACTCATAGTAGAATAGAGTACACATGAAAAATGAGTCTCACTTCAGTATGCCATTTCCATTAATCTGGATTGTATGTAATTCACAACATAAATCTGGAATATTAACTTGCTCAAAAAGCTATTTATGTCATTGGATTCCAATATTTTGTGATAAATATTGATGCATGTCATGCATGTAGCCTTCTGAAACTTCTGTTTTACAGACATACTTTTAGGAGTATATGAGTTTTTAAGGATACTGATCATTGGCTTTTGATATTCTTCAGAATTTCATGATTGGATATATTTTTGTTAATGAAGTTTATTAATTTTTTTTCAGATGTTGATGAATGTGCTGTGCATCCATCTCTGTGCCATAATGGTGCTTGCATAAACACCATTGGTTCATTTATTTGCCGCTGTCATCCAGGATACTTACTTGTTAGGCATACATGTGTTGATATGAATGAATGTGCTGGCAGTAGAGGAAGCCAGCTTTGTGATCAGGTGTGCATTAATGTACCAGGTATTTTATCTTTTCACTTAAATTGAGTAAATTTTTAATTTTTTTATTGTTGCATGTGTTTATAAGTGGCTATTGATTATATTTACAGTTATATGTAACCTTTTTCACATGCTTTCAAAGTTTTTGGTGCATTCAAAGTAAGTATCAGGAAAATATATATAATTGCATTAAAAAACTAGCTAAGAGTATTTTGGTGTTAGGATCTTATCATTACTTTCCTGGATCTCATCCATTCAATTTCGCATGCCATTGGTAGTGCCAACTGCAATATCGCTACTACAAAGAACATTGTTATTTTCTCTATTAAGTTGATTTGTATTAATTACAATTTCAAATATAGTGTTGTAACTTTGATTATTTGAGAGGAATTTTAGGAAATAAAAATAACAATTCTAGGTGTTTCCCATGACAATTCTGTATATGGTGGTGAATATTGTTTCTAGATTTTATTACCATGTATAATTTACTATGTATATCCAATTGTAATCACTTTATTTCCTAATGCTTTTACTATACATAGTCATATTGTACAATGTTATTTTTAGTCACATTGGATAAATAGCTTGTGTTTAAGTAGTAATAAGTAGAGCATTTTTGGTGTCTTGGCAATTTTTTTATTTTTGAATTAAAAATTTTTAATTAAACAGTAAATTTTTAATAACAAGTTCAAAATCTATACTAGAGAGGTTTCTGATGATGTTAGTATGTCATGCAACTTGTGAAGCATCTATTATGAGCATCTTGGGCATGTTATTGGTGGCACCCAAATTTTTTCCAAAAATCATTAAATTTTCAACTGAAACAAACCTTTAAAGAAATTGCTGATTTAATCAATAAATCTCATGCATGAATACATAAAAAACACACAGTAACACTTAGAACAAACACAAAGAAGGAACTCACATGTTTAGAGCATTTGGAGTGTCTACTCTCCTTCAATCTGCCTTGAAATAGTAATTGGCAATACTAGGGGAGTAGTGGAGGGTGTTTTATTGTAATGCAGTGTATATTTTTGTTTTTCTTTCACCTGTGTTTACATGGTGTTCTTGATTGTTTTTCCTTATGATTTATTAATTTTTAGGAAGTTATGTGTGTGGTTGTCACAAAGGCTACACTCGGAGTGGAACTGGACCGACATCAGTATGTGTCGATGTTGATGAGTGTTCCCTGGGGGCATGCTCACATTCATGCTCCAATCGCCCTGGGAGCTTTCTCTGCCTTTGTCCCCAAGGAATGGAACTTCACCATGATGGTAGAACTTGCATACCTCTTCCTGGATATGACGAGGAAGATCATCTTGATTGGAATAAACGTAATGCAGGATATGATGTAATCAGGTATAAAAATATACGTATACATACATGCTACTCTTCCTTCCTTTTTCCTATTCCTACTCTTCTTTCTGACACACACCGGCACTAAAAATGCCAAAGCAGATAATGTTAATGATACTTTGTTTCGTGTCTTTATCTTTTTTTTCATGTTTAAATAAAGAAAACTTGTGTTATGAATTCATTTGCTGTACTATCTATTTTTTATTTTTAGGTACAGTCCTAGTGAATCAGCAACTGTTATCAATTTAGACAGTCCAAGTGTTAAAGAACTGACTGGTCCACTGAGTTACAAAAGTTACATTGGTAAACAAGGATTACTGATTATAGACGGTAATTGTTCAGATAAATGCCTAAATGGTGGAACATGCTTAAATGGGAATTGTGTTTGTCCTACTGGTATTACTGGAGAATCTTGCCAGGAAGGTATGTTTTATATCCAGAGTAACATTGCAACTGTTATCTTGGAAAAATAAATCCCTTGTTTCTACAAAACGTATGTGTTATACATATATAACAATTATCACAAATATTACTGCAATTTTTTTTATTCTCCTGAGATTTATCGAAGTTTGTCTGCATATATATATTTTAGATATTGATGAGTGTTCATCACTGCTTACTGCAATGAGGTGCTCCCATGACTGCTCCAATACATTTGGAAGCTATGAATGTTCCTGTCCACCAGGGCTTGTGCTTAGTGGTGACCATCGGACATGTGCACCTTTAGGCTGCATACCCCAATGTATGAACGGAGGTGTTTGTGATGAATCTACTGGAAAGTGTAACTGTTCATCAGGCTATGCTGGTGAAGCATGTGATGTGGGTGAGTTTCTGAAGTGGATAAGCTGCTTATTGAATTGGAAGTCATCAAATACAGCAAAGTGTGTAGACATGAAATCAACTGGAAATTTTTTAATATAATTACAGCATATACAGATGTGACTGAAGTCAGGAGAAACATTAATTAATTAGTAAAAGTTATCAATATTAAAGATATCTCCTTGTATACCCTGAAGGCCACCTAATGGTGTATGGTAGGGTGGCGTGAGAATGCCAAGATTTGAGGGTTAATCCTTGAACATATTTCGGGTTTTATAAATAGGGTTATCTATACTTTTGAGCTGTCTTTTCAGTTTTCCCTGAATGGAAAGAAAGAATGCCTTAAATATGTCAGTTTTTACATCTCTAGTTTATACTTTAAATATATACTTGTATGTGGTCAGATCATAGGTCAGGTTACAAATAATAAACTTTATTTCATTTTTGAGTTCAGCAGCTCTAAGTTATTTGTTCATGAAGTTCAATCTAGTGTTTAAAAGTCTTCTTCTAATGAATTCCAATAATGAGTTCTAGGCATTGCTAATGGTATTATCATTTAATAAGTTTAAAGGAATCAAACTGCTGCCTCCAATGCTGAACCCTCACTCAGTTTCATGATTGATTGCCTCCTTTCTCAGATGGATCCCGTGTATGTATTCTGCATTCATGTATTTTCGAATGAGTAAGTTGCAAGGGATAGAGAATCACTCTTTCCACTGGAAAATCATCTTTCAAGTTTTCAGATTGGGATCTGGAACGATTTTATACCAATTGTCTCATTCCCCAATCTTCCTTTTCCTCCTTGAGTGAAACAGTAAAGGGAGGGAAAGATGGTGAAATGTACATCAGTTTCCTGGTGTCTGTTAAGAAATCTCTCATTGGTGATTTTGTTAATAAACCTTTTTTGATAACCATATTCAGAGTTCATAATGGAGACTAAGCCTAATGGTATCTTCAAAAATTAACCTATTTTAAGGGGCTTGTGCATTTGGGCCAATTACATACTAATCAGAGAGCAAATGTGATGATCTTTATTGAATTATAAGAAACTCTTTACCACCTGATCTAATTTGGAATAATTTAAATTTTCAATTGTACTTTCATGTCCTAAAAAGTTAATTCCTAATTTATATTTAATGTCCACCATGTCTCAGCATTATTATGGCTTAGTTATAGAGAATATCTGTTTTATTAGAATGTATTTTTGACCAAAGAATTGTGGGATACTTTCTGAATTTACTAATATTCCTAAATGATTGAGACATAGTATCATCTGTGTATATTATAAAACCATATCAGATAAGAGTGTATATTCCATGAAAGTTTTATCTGTAGACTTGAGTAATTATTTTTTATTATTATCCTTTAGATGTGAACGAATGTGAGGATGACAAAATGAGACTTTTATGTCAACACCATTGCCAAAACACCATTGGTAGTTTTTCTTGCATCTGCCTTGGGCGTGGAAGAATATTAGGCGCTGACAAGCGGTCATGTGTAATGGCTCCAGAGTATTCTACCTGCCTTCCTTCCTGTAGAAATGGTGGGACATGTAGACACAAGCCTGGTGGTCAGAATTACTGTCAGTGTCCAATTGGATTTAAAGGACGTTTCTGCCAAATAGGTAAGTCTTGTTCAAATAACAAACCTCTTATAGATTATATATATCATTGATTATATTTTGATAATTTAGATGAAAACTATAATGAAATGCATAAACAAAGTGGACTTTCAAATTTTGTGGTTTCACCATTTCAAGGAAAATCAGTTAAAGAGCAGTCTTATATCTTCTACACCAATAACTCCATTCCTTCGAGGAATGGCCATAATGAATCCAATGGCACCTTAAAAGCATTGATAGAGATAATAGTTTCAACCACAAAAAAATTGTGGATTTACAAAGTTGTTATATTTCTTCAACAAAGTGGAAGTTGACAATTTCAATTAATTGTATAATGATTTTCTTTACTGGTATTTTCAAATGTAGGAAAGTGTTAGGGAAGTGTTAGATAGGGAAGCGATGAACCTTTTTTTCACCTACTACCTCATGGAGGTAAGACAAAACTGCCAAAAGTTGTTTACTGAATATGGATAGAGTCACCCATAGGTTCAGCACTGGTTTTATTGAGTAAGTGAAAGAAAAGTTTCTTCATCGACTTCCAGGGTTTGTGAATGGGCCTTTGTTTTAGGCCTGAAGATTTTAACTGTTATGCATAATAGACAGATGGCTGGATCCCTGAAGGAGGAGACACATCCTCCTACTCTTGATTCCCCTCTTCCTCTCACTCTCTGACTTTTTAGCCTCAAGGAGTCTCCAAGTAAAATTTGTTGAAATTTTGGCTTAATGTTTGTGAAATTTATACTTACCAAATCAAAATATATTAGGAATAGTTATAGCATGTTTTAATTAACATTCATTATAAAAAAGAATTTATTTTTATTTGGAGTTTTAAGGTTTATATAATCAATTAATTTAAAATTATTTTATTGCATGAAAATTCTAATAACTCTGAGGAAGACATTACTATTTTTCCATGATGAAATATTTAAAAAGTATCAAAGAGACATTTTTATGATAAAAATAATTTTATTGATCTTTAGATGACAGAATTAAGTTCTGCTTATGTTGTAACATCATGAAATTCAGTGATGACATGTTAAAATGTAGCATTTATCCTTTTCTTATTCATTTTATTTTATTCTTATATTCACTCTCATCTTTTTATTCTTTCACAGATGTAAATGAGTGTCTGATGAATTCATCCTTGTGCAGTCATTTATGTGTTAATTTACGTGGGGGATACCAATGTCTTTGCCCAGCAGGTTTAGAGCCAGTTACTATTAATGGTTGGCGAACTGAATGCCTTCCAAATAATTATATAGACCACCATTCTGCTGACAGTGAGTCTCTGGACCCTGACCCTGCACAGGCCTATCAGTTTTCCCACAAAGAGGACACCCATCTCAAGGAAAATCAGTTAAAGAGCAGTCTTATATCTCATGACACCAATAAATCCATTCCTTTGAGGAATGACCATAATGAATCCAATGGCACCTTAAAAGTATTGATAGAGATAATAGTTTCAACCACAAACCATCCAAACTGTACTGGAGAAGTTAGCCAGTATGTTAAGGATCCATCTTTAATTGCCCACAATGCAACATTTGAGAGAGAATATGTTATTGACAACTTGGCAGCTCAGGAAATAAAGTCCAATGAGAATGAATATAATTCCACAGCTCTGACTGATGTAAGCGCAGATTTAGAAGTGGATTTAAAAGTAATAAATTCTGAGGAAGTTATCCAGAATAACTTAAATGCATCACTTGTTTTTCTTTCATCAAGTATCAGTATTCCAGACACTCAGCTTCCACTACTAAATCTTTCACTCAGGGATAATGTCTCAGTGGAAGAGAATGATGGAAGTTCTCCTAGCGATACAGTTTCATTTTCTATTCCAGTGAATAATGAAACTTTCATGTTCCCTTTTCCAAATTCTTCAGAATCTGAATACACTCCTGAGTTTACTGGTGAAGTAATCATGGCTTCCAAGACAATGGCACATGACATGTTAACAACTAGTGAAAAGAGCTGGATGTCACCCATTAATGTTGAACCATTGAGTGAATTAAAAACTTTAGGAAACATAGTCCCAACTAAAGTACAGCAAATTTCAAGCCTAAATGATTATGATTTTGTAACTGAGAACCGTAGTGTCAGTTCATGGGAAAACCCCAGACTTGAGTTAATAAATAGAGTTGGTGTGGATGTCTCTGGAGTAATGCCAGCCACTCATACTGTCATTGAATTCTCTTCTTCCTTGTCAGATATCTCTTTTAATTTGAATTCTCTGATTTTAACCAGTGATGAAAATGTCACTGAGAATGAAGATGTTGAGAGTGGAGAACTTGATGATACCCTCCTCCATGCTTATGATTATTCTTCTGAAATTTCTAATTCATTCTCCAGTATTTCAGATAGTATAAACTTAAGCCAGGGAATTGACACTTTAGAAAATGAATATGATATACCTATCAATATCTCAGCTAACAACATTAGTGGTACCTATATTGCCCCCTCATTACTTGAAGAAATCTCCAACACTAATCCTGAAAAAAGCATTGTATGCAATATAAAAAGTTCATCGGATAATGCAGATGATTTGTTTCATGTTTCAATTGAAGCTGATGCTCTCTGTTCTAAAAATCAAGCTACTGATAGTGTAATTAGTGACAAAAATCTTACTTCTGTAATTTTTAGTGAATCTACAGGAGAATTACTACAAAAGTCTGTGAGTGAAAAGTTAGTTCACCCTGGAGATAGTTCTTTTATCAGCTTGAGTAGTATTCCTAATTATATCTTGGAAAATGTGAACATAATAATCCCAAGTTTATCAAATATACTTGACAGTACTGTAGTTACCACACCAACAGTCACTCACCCAGAAGAGACCATGACTGTAATTCATGTGGAGAATATCACAAAAATTTTCAGACCAGAATTTAAACATGAGAGGACATCAGAGAAGAAACAAAAGTCAAAGAAAGGCAAGAAGAACAGACGTAAGGGTAGGAAAGTGTTGAGGTTGACACAGAATTTTGAAGTTGTCAACCAGTTTGACCTGCCCTCTGAAGATAATAATGACAGCCCATTTCAGCTAGGTGAGGAAAAAGACAGTGAATTAGGAACCAGCACTTCTGGCACAAGGTATTTTGAATTGCTAGATCACAGCGATGATGATGAAAATGATTGGAACATGAAGAAGTTGGACGATTTGCCTGGAGCACAAGTGAGTCAACCTTTGCATCCATTACTCCCATCTTCTCTCGTACACCACTTATCCACACATGCTCTGGAGTTTTCTTGGAAGGAGCATCCAAAAATTGGAAATGAATTGGAGTGCCTATTCAATGGCAAAAGATTTCCTTCAAGATCAACATTCTACCGTGATGAAAGAAACTGTACACAGTGTTCATGTAAGGCAAGTATATCTTAAATCTTATCCCTATCGTTAATTACAAAAAGTACCTACTTTTTTGTTCCATGTGAATTACTTGTTAGCATGTTTGGTCACATATGTATCTAGAAAACATGCATATTAGTACCTCTAAATCTCATCATTGGCCTGTAATAGTGTTGCTGGCCTTCATCCACATTCATATCAGTGATGAGAAGACTACCATATGCACTTATGTTAAGTTTGACTCTGGATTTCCATACTCAGGGATCCAATATTTCTTTTAGAATCAGCATTTTTCATTTCACTGTCACAAGAATTTCAATCGTTGATTTCATTTTGTGTGCATGTTGTAGAACACATTTTGCATTGTATAAGTTTGAAATGATTACTGTCCATGTGTTACTTTCTCTTATTTACTGTTACGGGCTCGGTCCATTACATAATACATTATATTGTTCACTATGAATAAACATACTCTGATCTTTCTCTTTCCATTGTTTTCATTTCTATTCTTACAATACATTTTTAGTGACTGGGTTGAAAAATTTTATGAGCTACCAACTTACTCAGAGATAAATGAAAAAAAGTGAGATAGAGAGAGACAGACAAACAGACAGAGAATGTTGATAAGGGGGACACTTGTCCATACGAGGTCTGTTCAAAAATATAGGGACTGTTTGAATTGCTGAGCTCCAGTTGGTTGCAGGGGAATCCGCTTGGTACTGCTAGAATTGTACCGATCAGCTGATGCTAATGCTGTTTCCAGATTGCAGATATCTTCATTTGTTGATTATCAACGTGGTTTTTAGTGAAGTGCGATTTTTTTCGTTTGTCAGATGTCAGAATGAATGGCCTGAAGGAGCAAAGACATGCTGTGAAATTTTGTGTTAAACCTGGAAAATCTGTGACTGATACATTTGCCATGCTCATCAGGGCTTACGGTGGTGTTGCTATGAAGCATACAGCATGTTTCAAGTGACATGAACATTTTAAGGGTGACCGACTGTCGATTGAAGACGATGAGCGTCCTGTACGTCATTCCACGTCAACTGCCAACCCACACGTAGACAAAACACCCTGGTGCTGAAAAATAGACGTCTGTCCATCAGGGAGCTTGTTGAACAGTGTGGGATATGAATTGGATCTGTTATGAGATTTTGACCGAAAAATTGAAGATTCACCATGTTGCTGCGAAATTTGTGCCACACCTGATGACGGACGACCAAAAAGCGAATCGCACCAGGTTTGTCAGGAGCTGCTGGTTTGTTCAGAAGAAGATGAAAGTTCTTGTCAAGGATCGTAACAGGTGATGAATTTTACGATCCTTCCGCCTTGTGACTTTTTCTTTATCTTTAAACTCAATAGACCCTTGAATGGAAGAAGATTTGAGACGATTCTTGAGATTAAGGCAAATGGGACAGAGGTAAAGGACATCACAAAAGAAGCGTGCCAGGCCTGTTTCAACGAGTGAAAACACTGTTGGGATAAGTGTGTGGGTTGGGGAGGAGAGTACTTTGAAGGAAACCCAGACATATAACTTCTAAATAAAGTATATTTTATTTTATGTCATCAGTCCTGGTATTTTTTAACAGACCTTGTATGATAATCCCCTGTTGCATGCCCAGTTTTCCTACCACATTTATGTGCCAAAGGTTTCACTTCTGCCACTTGCCCTGCTATATGCCAATGATTTTTTTGTGACAATGTTCAATGGAGGAGGATAATTTGAGTATCATGACTTGTTGTTTTGTGTCTTGCAGGATGGTGAACTGAGGTGTGCACCAAGACACTGCCCTCCGCCCCACTGTGAGGATCCCATCGAAGGCGATTGCTGCCAGTACTGCCCTGGGGACTGCATATTCGGACAGCAGGTTTTCCTGCCTGGAGAGAGGTTTTCACCACCCCTTGACCCCTGTCGAGAATGCCGTTGTGAAGTATGTTTGCCCAGAAAGGTGTTCACCACTTGGGGAAATTGGGAAAGTTAAATAATTGTTTTTTTATCAACAAAGATAATTCAGAGGTTATATGAAAAGTATAATTTGTGTCGTGCAAGGGATATAGATAACTTTCCCTGTTTTAACAATGCATCACTGTTCTTCTTTTGATAACATTAGAAGAAATTGAGCTGGGGATAGTAAATCAGAAAAAGATGTGACTAGATTCCCCAAGGAACGATGGGATAAATATATTTTATTGTAATGTTCAGGGAATAAGGAACAAGAGGCACTCCCTTGATGTAATTTTGCAGGAGTTAAACAGTGAAATTGTGTTATTAAGTGAACACTGGTTATCTAATGAAGACAGTCGTGTCTTCCCTTATACGGCTTTAATCTCATGTCTAAATACTGTAGATCGAATTTTAGATGTGGTGGAGTGGCAATGTATGCAAAACCACATGTGCATTTTTCCCTTTTAGATAATAATGTGAGCCAGGATAAAGACTTTGAATGTTGATCTGTTATCTTAAAATTTCAAAAACTAAAAATTGCCCTGCTTTGTTTGTATCGTTCACCAAGTGGATCCCTAGACTACTTTTTATCATCACTTAGTGATACTGTCCATTGCTAGTCATTGCAAAGAAGGTTGATAAAATACTTATTTGTGGTGATGTAAATGTTGAAGGCCTCACCTGAAGGTACTGAATTTTTAAATTTGCTTTTAGGACTGGGCCTATACATTGTAAATAAGGAAGCAACACGCATCACATTTCAGTCCTCCACCCAAATAGATGTAGTCGTAACAGACATAGGCAGTGAAATCACGTGCGAAACACACTACATAGACTTCTCAGACCACATGGGTTTAAATATACAAATAAAGAACTCACGCCCATTCATAAGTAACAACATAAAGCCAGCTTACATAGCCAAAAGACTGTATGATCAGACCTCTACAAATGAATTCCATCTAGCTCTTTCCCAGGAATTATGGGAAGACATTAACTTGCCTTACAGTACTGATGAGAAATTTAATGCATTCATGCAGATTTTTAAATTACACTTTAACGCAGCTTTTCCTAAGAAATGGGTGAAACGAAGAGCAGCAAACAAAAAAAAATATTGTTTCCTAGCGAGTTGCTAAAGGCAAGCCAGACATACGGGACTTGCACAGAGAGTATAAATTCCAAAATAGTGAGTTAAAAGCAGAATACAAAAATAAACTTAAGGAATTT